>JAUPMG010155943.1:0-24565 GCA_031762675.1 Pachysandra terminalis | reverse complement strand
CCGGTTGGAGGATGTGTATAGACTATAGGAAGCTTAATGCTGCAACTAGGAAAGACCACTTCCCACTACCATTCATTAACCAAATCTTAGAGAGGGTAGCTAGTCATGCCTATTATTGCTTCCTAGATGGCTATTCAGGCTATTACCAGATAGAGATTGCCTTAGAAGATCAGGAAAATACCACTTTCACATGCCCCTTTGCCACGTTCGCATTCCGAAGAATGTCATTTGGGTTATGTAATGCACTAGCCAGTTTCTAAAGACACATGGTTAGCATTTTTAGTGACATGGTTGAGAAATTTATAGAAGTGTTCATGGATGATCTATCTATCTTTGGCGACTCTTTTACTGATTGTCTTTCAAATTTAAAATTGGTTTTAGCCCGTTGTGAAGAAAAAGGCTTGGTACTTAATTGGGAGAAGTGTCATGTTATGGTCACCTCCAGAATTGTTCTAGAACATATAGAGTCTCTTCCAAAGGCATAGAGGTAGATAAAGCTAAAGTTGAGGTAAGGAACTACTATTGGGATGACTCTTATTTATTCTAGGATGTGCGCAAGATAGGCGCAAATTCTTTGTTGAGGTAAGGAACTACTATTGGGATGACCCTTATTTATTCATATATTGTCCTGACCAAATTTGAGAAGGTGTATCCCAGATAGTGAGAGCCTTAGTGTTTTAAAATTATGTCATTCAGAAGCTTGTGGTGGCCATTCTTCTATTAAGAAAACTGCTGCAAAAATTTTGCAGTGTGGGTTTTATTGGCCTACCATGTTTAAGGACACCTACGAATTCTGTAAAAGGTGTTTGGAGTGCCAAAAGTTGGGACGGATCACACGTAGGAACATGAAGCCATTGTCCCCTATCCTTGAGATAGAAATCTTTGACTGTTGGGGAATTGACTTCATGGGATCCTTTCCCCAATCCTTTGGTAATCTATACATTTTATTGGCAGTGGATTATGTATCTAGATGGGTCGAGGCCATAGCATACAAGCAAAATGACCATAGGACCGTGCTAAAATTCTTGAGAGAACACATTTTCTCTTGATTGGAATGCCTAAGGCCATAATTAGTGACAATGGGAAGCATTTTTTTAATCGCCCTTTTGAAGCGCTTGTGAAGAAGTATAGAGTGGTACATCGGTTGTCCACCTTGTACCACCCCAAACTTGTGAGCAAGTTGAGCTTGCTAATATGGAGATTAAGCAAATCCTTGAGAAAACGGTTAGTACCAACCATAAAGATTGGTCTCTACGACTAGTCGATGTGTTATGGGCCTACCGTATTGCCTATAAGGGACCTTTAGGCATGTCTCCCCATCGCCCTGTGTATGGTAAACCTTGCCACTTACCTGTAGAGATGGAACATAAAGCTTATTGGGGTATTAAAGCCTTTAATCTTGACTTACAGGATGCCGGTCATTTGCGAAAGCTCCATTTGACTGAGCTAGAGGAGCTTAGAAATGAAAATTACTTGAGCACTCAGGATTATAAAGAGATGATGAAACTGTATCATGAGAAAACGATTGTTAGAAATTTTTTTGAGGAAAATCAAACAGTCACTCTTTATGATTCTAGGCTCCATACCTTTTCGGGGAAGTTAAGGACAAGGTGGGATGGCCCCTACATAGTGAAGGAAGTGTTTAACCATGGGGTTGTAGTAATTGAGGACCCTAGGGATGGTCATGTTTTGAAAGTGAATGGACAGCGGTTGAGACCATACCTAGGAGGAGTTGTACCGAAACAAGAGAACATGTTTCTTGAGATCCCTACTTATGGGGATGCTAACTAAGTCCTCATTGTGCCTTGTACATTATTGTATCATAATTTAACTCTTATTTTTTTTGCTTTGTTTTTCTTTTTTGTTTTGTTTTGTTTTGGGATTTCTAACCAATTTGTATGATATAGCTTGGGACATTCATCAGTGCTTCAGGTGCAATCCTTCCTTTTCCTTTTGTATTTCAGTAGTTGCATATCCCTCAAATTCGTTTCAGTTATATGCATGTTTTGAACATTGAGGACAATGTTAAATTTAAGTTGGGGGATGATGTGACCATGTCACAAGTTTAGGCAACTAGAAAAACTCAGAAAATCAGGTATTTGGACCTAAGGAGAGGTTCAGTGGACTTCTCGGTTAACCGAGAAGTCTGCCGAGCACTTTCGGTTGACCGAAATATGGTTCGGTACACTTTCCAGTAACTAAATATTCAGACTCTGAGGTTCGGTGGACCCCTCGGTCTATCAAAAACTTTTTCGATACACTTTCCAAAACCTAAACCTGTAGACCCTGAGATTCGGTAGACCCTTAGGTCTACCGATAAAGTTTCGGTATACTTTACAGAGAGCTAAAATTGAGAACTTGGGTTTCGGTGCACTTCTCGACTGAACGAAAAGGCCACCGAAACTGTGAATTAGTCCAAACTTAGCTGACCTTTTGGAATTTGGGAAAGAAGATGTTATTATTGCTCAATCCTTGGTTAATTCAGGTAGAGAAGTGAGAAATTTAAAATTTCTTGAATTTTGTTGAACTTTGAACTTCGATTCATATTCTTTGATGGGTTTAAACACATGAACACATGATCATTGACAAAGAGATCTACTTATTGCTCTTTATTATTTATTCTTGGATAGTTTGATTTCACTCGTCTCACTTTGAACTTTGCACAAGCACACTAACACATAGTTTGTGAGGTATGAAATATAAAACCATTTATTGATGTTTTTGATGACTTAAGTTCTGTTGGTTGACTTGTCGATGAATAACTTTGGCATGGTGATTATGGTTTAAGTTTGATTATTAAAAAAAAGGAGAATAAGTGCTTAATTATTGATTGTTTTGAGCATTTTACCGAGTAACCGGGCCTCTTGCCTCAATAAGCAATGAGTGTTAGTGTCAAAAGATGAGGAATTTGGAATGGTTGATAGTGTGGCTAGTTTAGCTTCGTAGCCTTGTTGACTCGAGTAAGTAAGCCCGCAGGGGTGCTCTCTACACCTAATGTCCTTTGAGCCATCTGGTTCAAGAGTCATTGGTCTAACACTCGATACATGGGTCAATTAGAAAGCTTAAGGGGAGCTAGACATTGCACAGCCCACATATTTTGGAAAATATATATATATATTGATAATAAAAGTTCTAATGAATGCGATGCCTTGGTTGCTTCATCTAATGAGGATTCCACTGAATTTACAGGTATTGAATCATTTATAATAGAATTATTTTGAAGCCTCATAATTATGTGGTAGTTCACTAAACACCAAAGGAACTTGTGAGGTTTCACTATCCAATTATAGGTAGTTACTCGTTTTTGATCTCTTAAGATTATGAACATGGAGTTTGGCTTTTTAAGCTTACCATTAAGTACTAACCATTGTTCTTTGTGATACTTTATTTTATGTGCTAACCATTGTTTCAAGTAACTCAATGTTTGTGGGTATCATCCTGGTAAACCCTCACGAGACTATAATTCGTCCACTAGGGACACCTAGGGGTTTAAAGGCTTGTTGCATATGCTAAATGCAATCGAGAGTGCCAGCAAAAGTGGTATAGTTAGAAACTTTTTGTTTTGTTTATTGTTTCAGTTTTGCTAGAGACTAGCAAAAGGTAAGTTGGGGGGTCTGATAAGTCATGGATTGTCACATATTATATTCTTATGCACATGACTTATCTACTATTTTCTCATATTAAACCCTTCATTTTACATAGGATTTACCAATTTAATTTTACCTTCGCCTTATACTTTAAATGTCTCATTTACACCTAATTTATTGATGCAGAGAAAAATTTGGAGACGCGTTTTGGTCCAGGGAATACAGATCAGATGGGCCAGATCAAATCAGACGGGTCGAATTTAGCTCAAAAGAAATCAGAACAGAAAATGGAATCCGACCCGATCTAACCAAGCTGGTCCAGATCATATTATTCAACAGATCCGACTCGATCCGATTCAAGCCAACCAACCGACCCTACCAAGGCCGCCGATCTAACTCGCCAAGAAACCGAACCGGTCAGCCCAACTCGCCAAGGGCGAGTTGACTTGCTTTGGATAGAAAACAAACGTTTGAAAAATAGTTGGTTTTCGTGCGTTCTAAAGGAGAGATCGAATAAATTGGGCAACACAAAATTAGCAATTGGCATAGCTGAATTGGAAAGAAGATTGAATTGGTAAGAAGATTTTTTGCATTCTCTTGGAACTAGAAGAACACCCAAATCAGAAAGGATGTTCTTCGTGCATTTCTGGCATGAAAAATAGAGGTGGTCGTGTGTTTTGATATGAAGAGAAATCAGAAGGAGGAAGGTTTGGAAGGTGCTGTTCATGTGATCAAGAGGAACAAACCAAGAAGGAAGGATCTGAACTAGCAACAAAGCAAAGAGCCAAAAATAGAATTTGGAAAGAAGAAGAAAGCAGCCGAAATTAGCAGCTAAGTTGATCGGGCGCTTTTTTAAGAAAAGCCGAGTTTTTTACGACAATTGGACAGTCCAGGTCATTTGTGCAGATGGAGACTTCCCATGGTTCCGGAGTTCCATAAATAGGGAGGACCAAACCTCCATTGAAAATCCCATCTCTTCCCTTTTTCTTCTGTAGTTCTTTATTATTTTTCTGTATTTTTTTCTTTTCCATGGAAGGCTAATCACTTGCAAAGGCTAGGGGTGAAGTCCCTTGTAATTGGTATGAATATTTATTGTAATTCTTTATTTTAATGAAAATTATGTTTTGATTGTTCATCTATTTTGATTCCTTGTGATGTATGAGTTATTCATTCTCTTTTTGAGTTCAATCATGTTTTTCTCATTATTTAGAACAATTTCTCATGGTTTGTAATGGGAATCCGAAATTAATTTGAATGGTTTTTCTAAAAGTATTCTAGCCACACCGTTAACCACAGTTACGAAGTGTTCCTGAACTATTTTAGTTCAACCGAATCAAAGATCTTCATAGCAATCAAGCATATAATATTTCGAATGAATTTCATACTGATTCAAGGAACTGCCCCGATCTCACCATTAATTTTAATCCCTTTTATTTACTTTTATTTATACCTTAATTATTCCTTTTAAATTACCAGTAATTTTCCACTACTATAACTTTTCTTAACACTCTTTTGTCTTGAATTCCGTGCTCTATGTCGTTCAACCTCGGACTCCCAAGAATTATGTCTTCGAATTCCTACACTTGGGAGTGAGCAAGCATGTCCAAGTCAGGAATTTTAGTAGATCCTTCTATAGTCGATGCACTCTTGAGTTAGAGAGACCTAAGATTGCGGTTGAGATTCGAAGCTTCTTAGGATTAGCAGGATACTACCAGAGATTCATCAAAGGATTCTCTAAGATCTTGGCACCTTTGACCAAATTGACGAAGAAAGATTTCAAGTTCAGTTGGGATGAAAAATGCGAGGCTGCCTTTGAGGAACTAAAGAGGAAGTTGACTTCAGCCCATTTGCTAGTGATTCCGGTCAGCGGAAAGAAGTTATCAGTTTATACAGATGCCTCATTGATGGGTTTGGGGTGTGTACTAATGCATGAAGCCTATGTATTTGGAGTTAGCCGTTGTAGTATTTGCATTGAAGTTTTGAAACACTATCTCTACGGAGAAGATTTCAAACTCTTCACTGATCACAAGAGTTTTAAGTACCTATTCACTCATAAAGAGATTAATATGAGGCAACAGATATGAGTGGAGTTAGTGCACGACTACGTGACTACGCTTAAGTATCATCTAGGGAAAGAAAATGTGGTCGCAGACGCTTTGAATAGGAAGCCTCGGAGTATGTTAGCCTATTTGATGAGGCAGGAGCAGAGTCTAGTAGACGCTTTCAGTGCCTTGAACATTAGATCTGATGGGACGAAGAGTGACGGGTTACTATTCAGTCTGGTGGATAGACTATATTTGTTGGATAGAATTTCAGAGGGACAAAAATCGACTCAGAATTTACAATTGTTCGTTGCAGATGAGATGAAGCCTGACTGGTTTGTACAGACTGACGGGGTGATTAGATTCAAGGGCCAGTGATGAGTCAATTTGGAATGAAATTTTAGAAGAGGCTCACAAGTCCCGATACTCAATTCATCCAGGAGGTACAAAGATGTACCGAGATTTGATGAAATTGTACTGGTAGTCGAGAAGAGAGATATAGCTCAATTCGGGGCACGATGCCTTACTTGTTAGTAGGTTAAGGAAGAAAATATGAGGAAAGCTGATTTCCTTCATCCATTACCTATCTCAGAATGGAAATGGGAGCATGTAACCATGGACTTCATCGTTGCGTCTCCTAAATCAACGATTGGAAATGATTCTATATGGGTGATTGTGGATAGCTTGACTAAGTCGGCTCACTTTTTTTGCCTGTGCGAGTTGTAGCATCTAGAGATGAATTGGCACGACTATACATTTGGGAGATAGTAAGATTACACGGGGTACCATCAAGTATAGTCTCTGATCGAGATACGATATTCACATCTGAATTTTGGGCGAGCTTACAGAAGCCCTTGGGTACACAACTAGATTTAGTACCACCTTTCACCCATAGATGGATGGACAGACAGAAAGAGTCAATCAAACACTTGAGGACATGCTTAGACCTTGTGTGCTGATTTTAAGGGAAGTTGGAGTCATCATCTCCCTTTGGCTGAATTCTCGTATAATAGATAGATGGACATACGAAAAGAGTCAATCAAATACTTGAGGACATGCTTAGAGCTTGTGTGCTAGATTTCAAGGGAAGTTGGAGTGATCATCTCCCTTTGGCTGAATTCTCGTATAACAATAGTTATCAATCGAGCATTGGCATGGCTCCATTTAAGGCACTTTACGGGAGGCCATGTAGATCACCTGTTTGTTGGACATATGTGGGGGAGAGTAATGTTCTGCGACCAGAGGTCATCCAAGAAACTAAAGAGAAGGCGAAAATAATTCGAGAACAATTACTAGCAACTCAGAGTCGTCAGAAGAGCTACGAAGATAGTAGAAGATGGGATCTAGAGTTTAGTGTTGGCGATCATGTGTTTCTGATGGTCTTGCCAATGAAAGGTGTCATGAGGTTTAGCAAGAAAGGAAAGCTTGCACCCTATTTCATTGGACCATTCGAGATATTAGAATGTCTAGGTAGTGTTTCCTGTCGTCTTGCACTACCACCTCAGTTAGGTGCAGTTCATAATGTTTTTCATTTCTCTATGTTGAGAGAGTATGAACCGAACCCATCACAAGCTATAGACTGGAAAGAACTACCACTTCGGGAGGATGTGTCTTATTAAGAATCACTAATGAGAATTATGGATAGGAAAGAACAGATACTAAGGACAAAGATCATTCTGCTTGTGAAGGTACAGTGGAATCACCATGATGAACCTGAAGCATCATGAGAGCTTGAGTCTAAGATCCGAAAGCGGTATCCATCCTTATTAATGGATAGAAATACTTAAAGATTTTGGGACAAAATTCTCTTAAGGGAGGCAGATTTTAGTGACCCTGATCCTAAATCATAATTAATATTATTGGATTATGATTTAGTAAACATAAAACCTTCAGAGGGATTACAATGAACCATAGAACTTAATTATAATAAGATTGGAAATTTAGGACTTAATTATAATTAAGGGAAAGTAATGGGAGTCTTAAGTTATTTTATGAATTTCAAGAACTTAAGGTCTTGGGACCAACGTGTGAAGGTATTTTGGATATGGCTAGTCGTATGGCCCATGAGGTGAGGTAAGGGTAAGTTAATCTTTTTAGTTAAATTCAAATATGTTGTAACTAGTGGGAGAGAGGGAGAGTTTCCTAACACAAAACTTATTTTCCAATAGGGACGTGTGTGTAAGGAAGGCTCTCATCTCTTGCCTTGTATCACACGACCAAAAGAAGAAAAGGAAAAATCAGATCTGAAACTGTTGGGATTTTGCTGAAGAAGAAGAGAAGAGAAGAGAGAAAGAAAAGAGATAGAAGAAAAACTAAGGAAGAAAAAGGCGAAAGGAAGGCTTGGTGATCTTCTATTGCTAGAAATCTATAGAATAAACTTAGAAATGTGGTAGGTTTTCCTTGGAACTTCTTCTAATGATTTTCATGAAAATATAGTAAAGGGTTGTAGTAGGAATGATGATCAAAGAAGGTCATGCATGAAAGATGAAGAGTATGATAATGAGATTTGATTGGTATGATTAGAGTTTGTGTGTTTATTGAGATAAATGTTTATAATATGATTACATGATGATATTGTGACCTAATGTGTAATTCAATACATAAAGGAGAGTTTAATGTGTAGAATGCTAGAGATAATGAGATTACTATGAAAGTTTTCTGTGGTCCCTATGTGACCCAAGCTTTTATATGAATGAATTTTAGAGTGATCCCAGAGTGATCACTGAGTGTCTGAGTTTCATAGTGATCCCTGGGTGATCACCGTGTGCTTTACAGAACTCCTAGGAGGGTCTGCTGAGGACGTTTAAGAATGAGTTATCTTATCGCTATTTCTGCCTTTGGGTATCCAATCCCTAAAAGGAAGAGGGTGGTTTCTACCATGGGTTAATATCCCCTAAAAGAAAATTTTATGGCTATTCCTTCTTTTGGGTTTCCAATCCCTAAAAGGAAGAGGGTGATTTCTACCATGGGTTAATAACCTCTAAATGGAAATGTTTTATGGTGTTTTCCTACCTTTGGGTATCGAATCCCTGAAAGGAAATGGTCAAGTATGTTTTAGCACATTCCTTGGGTAAAATTCCCTGAAGGAGATGTGAGAAGTTTATTTCATGGTTAGGCTTGGCCTAACACCCCACATTAGCATACATTTCATCATCTTCACTCCATCATGAACATTATGCATCATACACATTCATTTCATTATCATTCCTATGTTTGTTTGAACTTGTAAATATTGTGTGTTTGTTATGTGGAATTGTTTTTGGTGATTGAAAGTTAGATTTTATTGAGAATGGTGTTCATGAGTTGTTGGTGTATGAGAAACTTATGTTTAACCATGACTATGATCATTAAGTTGGTGTTGTGTGAGAAAGTTATGAATTACCATGTCTATGAATGTGAGATTTGTGGTATGTGAGAAGTTATGGTCATTATGATAGGAGTGTGATGAATGGAGAGTGTGATGAATGGAACTGTATTACTATCATAATGATGGTAAAGTATTTTATTATGTGAATGGTTGCAAAACATATTATTATGAGAAATTGCATGATGTGAGTGTTATTATATGATTGTGAAAATGATTAGAGTTAGTTTCCTTGGATTATCCTAATGAGCCTCCAAAGCTCACCCCTACTTGAAACAGGTTTTCATCAAGGATGAGTGCTAGACCTGGAATGGTAGATGGTTATTGTGCTTGCTGCTGCTGTTTATTTATGAGATACTTAAAGTTTATTAAATTTTGTTTTATGCATTTAGACACGTTGTTTTGACCCATATGGGCAATCAAGTTTTAATAGTTGTGATAGTTTGGGAACCATAATTTGAACTTATGTTAAAGGAGTTTAGTTCAAATTTTTTGAGATTTCCGCTGGTATTTAGTATTGCTCTATTGGATCATAAGGTATGGTTTAGAAGGTTTGGCCGCGCCCATTGGTTGGATATGAAGGTCATTCCCTTGGAAATTCTTGAGAGTCCATATCTCTGATTCGAGGGGTGACAGATTGGTATCAAAGCCCTAGTTTAAGTCATGAATCTGGAGATTCCAGAGTCTAGTGAAATTCTAGGAAGAGAACATATAAACATGTTAACCTTGGAATCACATTCATGAAATATGTGTTGATTGTTGCTTACAATGATTGATTCTGTGTAATTCATTTTTATTGGTGTTTTTTCCGTACTTAGGTGTGATATGTACATGTATGTAGATGTATATGTAGAACTTTTAAGCTTATACTTACAGATGGCAGGAGGTAGACGAAATCAGGCTGCGCGTGAGGGGTCATCAGGAGGGGATATGGATCCCCAACTAATTGGTATCTACAGAGTGTTAGGGGATATGGCTGACTCTCTCCCGAGGGAGCAGTATATGAGACATACCGAACTGACTCAAAGAAATGGAGGAATTTCATCGCTGGAGAAGTTCAAGAAGTTGCCACCACCATCGTTTGATGAGAGGGGAGTACCAATGCTGGCACAAGAATTGATACATGAAATGGAAAAGATATTTCGAGCCATAGGTTGGTAGGTGGACCAAAAGGTATGGCTAGCAGTGTTCATGCTGAAGGAGGAAGCGTACCACTGGTGGAAAATGGTCGAGAGGGCCCAAGGAGAGGTCAATGACTAGGAGCAGTTTAATAGGTAGTACTTCGAGACGTACTTCCCAAGCAGTTATCAGAGGCAGAAGGACAGTGAGTTTTTTAGGCTGGAGCAAGGTTCAAATACGATGGCTCAATACGAGGGTAAATTTGCGATGCTATCTCACTTTGCAACCCATTGCAACCCGTGTAGTAGCCAATGAGGAGGACAAAGTCGCTAGATTTGAGGAGGGTCTATAACTTGCAGTTAGGTCCAAGGTTGTCTCACATGGTTTCAAGACTTACGCTCAAGTCTTGGAATGTGCTCGTAGAGTCAAGAGAGACAATGACCTATCCGCACAACGACCTGCAGTTAGGTCCAAGCTTTGAACTTCTCCCCGGTTGCTGCACTCTTCTTCTTTCTCTTCTCTTCTCTTGGAATATAGCCCATACGTTTGTGCCTAGTCCTTATATAAATTTATGATCTTAGTTTAACTTAGTCTAGGAGTCCTTATTCGTTTAGATTTGGTATTAATTCTCCACCCTTATATTAGATTAGTAAAGTCCTACTTAATTCTAACCATCAGATCTAGAGTCCTAGTTTTAGTTGAACTAATATTAAGTTCTCTTTTTAATTATTAAATCATAACTAAATTAAAACTTGTATTACTCCTATTAATTTCCTGCCATTAGATTAGATTAAATTTCCTATGAAATCCTAACCATACATTATAACTTATGAGAGTTATAATTGTGTGTGTTGCACTTATTTTCCTAGATTACAACCCATAACTCAAAAGAAGTCAAAGTCAAACATATTATCTAATTTACTAAAAACTTTAAATACTCCCTATTTTCTTATTAATTACAAATTAATCCCTATGAATTAATTTGGGTTATTACACATAGATCTGACGTCATACACAAATTCTTGACCGTCTTTAGGTGTCACCATCCAAAATTCTAGCACCATGGAAAATGTGGTTGTTTGTCTAAAGGATCATCACCCTCCTAGACCAGACAGCAAAAATAAATTATTTGATGACATTGCGGGTATCTCATTGCCATAGAAATGTGGTTGGCTGTCCGAAGGGCCATCATCCTTCCAAATTGGATGCCATAGACAAAGTCTTGGCTAGCTTTGCCATAGAAAATATAGCTACCAATGCGGGTGTCGTGGCCTTGCCAGACTTGACGTTATACACAAATTCTTGGCTTTCGTTATCTTTATGCCCGCAAGCTCTCATTTTGTCCGTTGTGATCTCATTATAAGCCTGGCAAGTTCCATGACGGCTTACGTCGGGACTTATATTTTTGACTTGCCTTCTTCGTGCAAGAGTTTCTTCGTCAAATCTCACAATTGTGGCCTTACTCCATCGTACATATTGTCTTGGTCCACTCTCACAATAGTGATGATTTCAATCCTTCTTGGACGTCATTGTCGAATCTCATAATGTTTTACATTCATCACCTCTTCGGATGACATTTGTCAGAATCTCATAGTATCACATCACCTCATCAGATGATGTTCATCGAAATATCACAATAATTTATGTCGCACTCTAAAACCGGGATCACATCAATAATCGTGTAATCGTGCATCTCGAAGGCACATCCCTAGAATAGAAGGTGAGATGGAGCTGACACACCTAAACAGAAAACTACAATGGAAGACTTACTCAAAAATGCGAGTTAGAAAAAACCTTTCTAATCAAATAAATAACTAAAAGAATAATCAATTGGTTTAAAACAATAGAAACTAACTAGAATCTATAAATCAAACAGCGATAACAAATTGACATAAATCCAAAACTGAAATAAATCAAACTAAGGTCTATAACTCAAACTATAAACCAAAGCCTACCAGTCCATACTCTCACTAGATCTATAAACTAAACTAACATGAAGTCAACCGCCATGCCTTGTCACCACATTGCTGAATCACGTGGAGGACCTAAAATATAATCCCAATGAAGGGTTAGCTCACAGCCAGTAGATGCAAACTAACAACTATCCCTTTACACATAAACATACATAAAGCGATTAACTCTTCATGTTATCACACAATTATGTCATCTCATGCATAGCATTCATCATTCGCATATATCATTGTTATATCTTAAATAAAAATCACCATTCTCACAGAACTTATAATAAATAATTATATGCATCGCATCGAGTGTTGTACATTATGTACATCAATCCAATAGCATCTTAATATGCCATGGTACACTCATACCAATCGTCCGATAAACAGGATGATAACCCACAGTTTCATATGATATGTGTCTACATGCAATCCATCTATAATGATATGACATGAAACATCATAACGTAAACATGCACAACATGACATCGCATTTAAGGTGAGTTGATTCAAATCCCTGTCATGGACTTCCAGATATCCACCACAACCACAAGACGATCCAACTTTCAAGCAAGGATCAAACGCCTCCCGTATCCCATTTTACATTGGTTGGATAAGAATGTCATAAATCTACGTGCTCAATGCAATTCTAGGGACTTTCAACCCATGGGTCACAAGTGCCCAACCTATTTTCCTTTAGGGGCTCAAACCCAGAGATCGCACTTAAGGTAACCCAAACACAACCACCGTAATAAGGCACATGAAGTTTCCTAATTCATTTACAATTCATGGTAGACAGACAATCCAAGTATAGCTAACCATCCATAATTAGACGGACACAAAACTATAAGGATCAACGAAGCTCCATAAGCTTAGTTATTGTTCCATTACTTAACATTGGTCCCTCACATCTATTAACCCGTGATGACCCTATTAGCCTTAGCTAATCCAGTTGGTATGACATTTCCAATGCCCCTACCATGGTCCTTTCACCCAATCAATCTTAAGGTGAACAGTCAACATCTAAGCATGTTATGTAATCATAAATAAAACATGTACTTCATGCTTACAAACAACATCATGCATAGTACTTACCTTGTACATGCATTGCGTTCACACATCATTGTTCACAATACACATATGCATAATCATATCTAACATCCTAACATGTTATTCATAATTATCATATTACATCACATAACCACACTCTCAACATGTCCACATTGTATCACATCACATATCTGACATTCACAAACATTATGTTTCATATCATAATTCATCACGCATTCCACTCTTCACATCTTATCTAACAAACCATACTATATTATCAACCCATCATAACTACATTCATAAGTCATCAATCCACACTCACTTGGGTCTACACGTGCACCCACATACACGTGTAATCCCATCACAAACAATACATAAACCAAAACAATCCTAATATATTAAAATTCAAATTCTAGGTATGCTCGGTCGACTCGTCAACTCTGCCAAGTCGACCGAGTGTACTCAAACACAGAACCTCAAATAATTCAATATCGATAACCGGTCGACCGACCCTATCCACCCTGTCGACCGAGTACCTGCAAACAAAAAAAGACAGTAACATGCATATTTATGACTGGAAGCAACCGGTCAATGCTTGGTCGATCAGACTCTCACCGATTGATCAGTAGCAACTGTTCGGTCGGCTGAGTGGCCCGGAACTAGAAATTTTTGGGTTTTTCTTTTGGGTATCCAAGTGTGTCTCTAGTCATCTTGACGACTTCCTAAGGTCAGTTCATGTATACACAATGAAAACTCTCTTCTTCCATAATTTATATGCTACTCAAATCGATCAAACAACTAACTACGTCAATCTAGGGATTAAAAATCCAATTTAAAAACCAAATCCACATGCATAATTTTATCAAATAATTTCCTTGATAAATTCGCTTAGGCTTTAAAATCTTAGCACTTCACTAGAAACACAAATCAACACTTCTAAAATCACAAAATTGGAAATCATGTTGCTTTCCTCCCATCTAAAGCATAATATAAATCACAGGCAAAAAATCCCCACCTTATGATTTTTGAAACCATCACTAGCAACCTAAATATCAAAAGGTATGAAGAAAACTAATTGGTCGTAGGAAACCTACCTCAAACTTGTGTAGAAACATTTCACGAAAATACGAGGCTTGTCGCCTTCCAAAATCACGAACAAAAGCTTGATGAACGAAGAAGATCCGACGAAAAACCAAAAATCTACATGTAAAACTCTTAAAGCCATGCAGGAATCCTACGTTTTGATCTTCTCTCCCAAATCTCTACTATATTTGTAGCCAAACACTCCAAAACTGAGTATAATTAGAATTCCTAATTAGAAGAGAACCCAACAAATCATATTTATAGAGTAGGCCTAGGTTCTCTAGTTCAACCACGGTCCAACCCCATAAACTAAACCACCGGTTAACCGAAATCACTTAAATTTCCAAAACATGATACGATGCATGCTCGCCCATACAAACATACACACATCATCACACAAGAATGCAAATAAAACACAATCTAGCCATGCAAATTAAAATCCAAAACCACAGATCATCTTGAAATTCAATAAATCATACAATCATACACACAGACCAAATATTAAACATAAATAACCACACATATGTGCCATATGTACCTTGTGAGTGTGTGCCACATGTGCAAAAGTGTACAAGTCACTACACTTTACGAGCCGTGTTTCTATAGCACCGTCAGAATCTCATTGGTTGTAATATATTGTGTTGTAGAGCTAGGATTTGTCGAGGTTCAATAGGCTCATGATGAAGCGAAAGAGTGATATTCTGCCAATAAGTGGTGGGTGTAGGATGTGATCCCGTAACTGACTCATACAATAATACAACTCGAGAGATGATAAGCAACCATGAGATGCTTCAGGTTGGCTAGCGGTGGCTTCAACATCATACTCAGCTTATGAAGTGTAGAATCTGCTTGTCAGAGCACTCGTCATGACAAGAATAGTCCGGCAGATGCAGTTGCGACTTCTCTGAATATTTCATGCAGCCCCATAGAATGACGAAAGGTCAGGACTACAGTATCATAAATGGCTTCGTGCATTTCTCGCCAAGTTCTACCATGCTTTCTCTTGTGATGCCAAGCTATACCATGCAATGTGGTCTTTGCCGAGTCTCTTTGTAAGGATGAATCTCTCCTTATAGGATGAACTTCATTGAAATCTCATAGTTATGATGAGCTTTGTCATACTAAATGGCCTTCGTTGAACCTTAAACCATTGACAAGCTTTGTTATACAAGAAGACCTTTGTCAGATCCCATTCTTTCTTTTCTCTTGTTGTACATACATGATTCATTCACATTTTTTCAATACTCTTACTAAAAGAAAATTAAGTATCTTACTTTCTTATGTGCTAGCGATGGCAAAGTTGCCAAAACTGATTGGTCTAGTCCCTTGTATGAAGGGATGCGAAATGTGCAAAGCTTCTCTCCAAAACAAATAATCTCTCATCAAGTATGGTAACACGGAGGCAATCTCATGGACTGTAATACCTTTCTCATTCAAAATAATCTCTTACTCATTGAATCCCACTATCCTAATACATAAATATCTCAAGGATCTAGATAGTCATGAGGACTTATTTACCAATGACCTTTGGATCTAAACAATCACAAAGGCCATTCATAGGATTTGGTTGAATGTTCATTTTTACTTCTATTTGTGGGATTAGGTAGTGCACTCACCGAGTGCTTCTTTCTGACAGACTAAGCCGTCAGGACTATGCCTGGCTTTGTTTCTCTCACTTGTCTCGGCTTCTCAACCCCCAACACCGATACTGTTGTGCGTCAAGCGGCTCTAGGAGCTTGGTGAAGTTGTGGGTGACATTATTCTCAATGTAAGCATGATAATCGTGGCTCATGCCACTAATACAAAGCTGTACTAGCTGATCCTCCCTGATGGATTCATGACAATCCAACGTTAGTGTGAGGAATTTCTTGACGAAGTCGACAAATCCTTCACTAGACCTTTGGTGTTCCTTTCTAAGATGCAAAAGGGTGTTTCTCTCCTCAATGAGAAAGAACTTACGAAAGAAGGGACGAACCATATCCTCCCACGACTTAATGAAATATGGTGGGAGATTGGAGTACCAATTGTAGGCTTTGTCGGATAAGGACTTAGAGAATTCTCGAAGTTGTAATTCCTTATCGAATACGAATTTTTAATAATGGTTGTTGAGTATGGAAGAAAAAAGTCACAATCCATGTCGTTATCCTCCATCAATACTTTCTCACGTCTCAATAAATCATTGACATCGGCAAGAATGATATACTCGTCAGCCTTAGGTACCCTCCATTAATGACAAGATTGGCTTCTTGGCGTGGCTACTCACCGACATCCTCGACAATAACAGGTGGTGGAGTATCTTGGTGGGCAATAGTAATATTCGCTAGAGTTTCAAAAGTGTGATTGTTCAGCACGTGAAAGGCCGCAGTGAGTTGAGTCAACCTGGTCGTCGGATTCGCCAACACATGTGAATGCGACTCGGCTACCTCTTCCAGTTCGGTTGTAGGAATGTTCAGTACTGGCATCTCATCATGGGCTATGTTGGAGTTCAGAATGCATTAGTCCATTCACCATCTTTAGAAAGATATGAAGCTTGATTTCTCACAAATGAAAAATGAAAATGAACTTATCTCTTCTCACAGAACTCGGTTTAGGTGATCTAACACCCCAACAAAGTTCCCATTTAATATAGGTGGATTTTTGGTGAACACAATCCAAGTATGCTGAGGATACTTACATGTTCTCCCACATGTCTCACGGCCAGGGTAGCTTGATCCGACTCGAGCCTAAACTTATATAATACAGTCGTTCTCAAGACGTTCATCCAAATAGAGAATGGGAAAGCAGGTTAAGAATGCTTGGAAGGTAAGCTACGGTTATGACCCAACGATAGAATATTTTCAAGTTCGGACCGATGCCACCTTAAGAGTTGCCTTACACAAGTCTTCCTAACTCTCTCTCTCTCTCTGTGAAGGTTAAGAATGCTTGGAAGGTAAGCTATGGCTATGACACGATGATAGAAGATTTTCATGCACAAGTATTCCTAACTAACTCTCTCTCTCTCTCTCTCTCTCTCTCTCTCTCTCTCTCTCTCTGTGTGGGTTAAGAATGCTTGGAAGGTAAGCTACGACTATGACCCGACGATAGAAGATTTTCAAGTTCGGATCGATGCCACCTTAAGAGTTGCCTTGCACAAGTCTTCCTAACTAATTCTCTCTCTCTCTCTCTCTCTCTCTCTCTCTCTCTCTCCAGAGAATCTCTTACAGAGATTTCCCAAGTATGGAGATGCCAACAAGTGGTCTCTCTCCCTCACTTATCTTTTCTCTCTTGTCTTTCCTCTCTCCTTTGTCGTAAGCCGCCTAGGCTTTATATAGGCCAAGGAGAATCTCTTGGATGGTGACAAGTGTCACCATCTTCCTCATTTGTAACTGCTCTTATATTAATTCTCTCATTAACATGATAACCACTACAAATAATTACACTTTTAGCGGCAGTCACAAACCGTCGCTAAAAACTCTGTGGCGACTTGGCAAACCGCCTGTAAAAAAGGCACTAGAATTTGTTTTTGCGGCGGTTGACAGTGGTCTAAAAAACCGCCGGTAAAAATCATGTAATAGTGGCGGATCTGACCGCCACTAAAGGTTATTTAATTTGGAAAAACAATTCAGAAAAATTGGAATCAATTGTCAGCCACACCTTAACGACCGGTGGAAAGCCCTATGACAGGCTCTTACCCAGGATGAAGGTCTCCTCTCTGACGAATTCTTGAAAATCTCATACACACAATTACATAATTACTTAATCAATTATACATAAGTTGGTCACGCCATGCCAAGCACGATTCTCAATTTGATCGTCCCATTCCATGCCGGGGATTCATAGATACAAAATCAGGCATTTTGGGACTTCCAGAAGCACTGGGGGAGTCAAAAATGGGGCCCCATCAAACATGGATTTGTCACATCCCAAACCTAAAGAGATCCTCGGGGTATCCCAAAGGTTTGAATGCAACTCTCATCCCAACACAATAGGAGTGGATAAGCAATATAGAAACATAAGCGGAAGCGATAATATAATAATTCTAATAAATATTTAAATAAAAGCTACAATCTGTCCTTAACAAACTGAAATAAATTACAGTCTAAATACATTTATCCCTATATCTAACTTCTATCTTTATAGTCCACTTTATTCCCATAGCTCTCTTCGTAATAGCAATCATCCTTTAACCTTAAAATATGTCATAAAACATAAATAAGTTGAAAGCTCGGATGAGTAGACCTTCAAAACAAGGTATTTACTCATATCCCAATGCTATGAGAAATATGTAGTAATAATAATGATATTGATGATGATAATCTGGAAAATATATGATAATAGTGATATATGGACATCAATCAATCAATACTTCTTCTCTCACCAAATCTCACCTTAGTTTGTATCCTAAGGATATCCATGGTCATTTATCAATGTCTAAAATGCCTAAATCTATATGATTAATTAGGTTATCAGGTGCTTCATACACAAGATACAACAATAACATCAACAAGAACATGAAATTCAATGCATATTGTTTGGCATTCGAATAGTGTATGTCCCACACTAGATCCATCTTACTTTGACCGAGATGTTTTCTTGAACCATCTCCCCCCCATACAGGGCCACTGACAAAGATGAGATATTCCATGTGCACATCATAATTTCTAGGGGCTTCGACCTAGTAGGCACAATCCCCACACTTATTTTCGATCACGGGGACGAATCCCAAGGCATCACAAAGACTTCCTTTGTGAACCACACATTATCCGAGCTACTACTAGAGGTGACTCTTATGATTCAGCTTGGGACCCCCCATACAAGGCCTATCCCTCACCTTGGGCGTAAACAAAACACTTAGTCCCTCAATGGACAAGTAAATGGTCAAAGCCATAACATGAGTCATAATAGTATCCTTTATTGGCCAAGTACTATGTACTCCAATAATAGGATATCTGGAAAGCCATCTCACCTGGGTAGATAATATGCAACTCATAAATTCATATCCTTTTATTAATGCAGTGCACACACAATGATTTCACAGACATATATTCGAAATAGCAAGCACATGAGACACATCCTCATGATTCTAGGCTAATATAAGCACATAACTAAGTATATATAGTTTGAATACACATGTATGTATGATGAGAGAATCATAAATAGTATAATTATGTATGATAAGTCTTATTTAGTTTGGAGATGAGATATTCACATAGTTAATAGTCTCTTATGCTAGTTATAACACTTTATATTCTCAAAAACACATATATGATCACAACAGTACATCAACAAGCTTATATATCATATTAAACATCTGGGCATGTGTACATTATGCAATTAGAACTATTAAAGGTGTTGTGGGGATAATTCCCAATGTATCTTAGAATTTCATACCGTCATGTAAAGTCTTAATAGGTAAAATCTTAGGTATAGGAGGTCATATTTTTATAGATGCATTCCCAGTACCTGAAAACACAGCCAACACACTAGTTTTATCATATTACAGGTATCTCTCAGAAGTGAAAACAGGTCAACATTAGAGATCGACATGGTAAGGGTAGGGTCAAGGTATACCGAAAAATACAAAGGTGTGCCAAAATCCAAAATATTTTAAAGGGTGGTTAGGGTAGGTCTAAATAGGCCATATTTACAAAATAAAAAAAAAAGAAAAAAAAGAAAACCATGATGTGGTGTGTTCGGCAGGGTTGAGGTATACCAATCTACTCGGTACCTTGGCCAATGAGCACTCTGTGCTTTCTGGTTGGGTCGGCAGGGTTGGGGTATACCAATTGTCTACCGATCTATTAAAGTATGCTGAAGTTCACTAAATTTACATTATATTCAATCCCTCCTAGAAGTAGGTCATTATTAAGGTGTATGTAGGTCAAACATGTACTATAGTCTTAATAACCTTGAAACATCTTCAAAAACAATACTTAAAATTACATTATAAAGGTTTTTAAGTGGTCCAAGTATCAAAAACTGTCAAAAATAGGTGGTTTGTGGGCCTGCTATCGGTAGGGTGGTTGGAAGGTTTTCGATATACCGAACTAGGTCGGCAACCTAACCAGAGAGCAATTTCTGGTTTTTCAGCTTTGATTTATCTTCGGTGTTTTGGCCATAACTTTTTATATACTTATCGGAATCACATCAAATTAGTTTTGATGTGTTTCTAATGAACAGAGGAATCATAAAAAATATAAAATAAATTATATAAGTATAGTCATCAGTTCTTTAATCGATGGTTCAGATCTAGATAAATCTCCAGTCTTAGTTCTTATTTTCGACCTCTTAGCGGATGGTGGTGGTTACTCTATCTTTATTGAGTCTTTATTTCTAGGTTTTAATTACAAGAACATGAGGAATGGTTTACATTCAATCTCAAGAATTCCTTCGTGTTATAACATTAGGCTAGAAGTAAATACACAAGACCATGAAGGAAAACTCACAGGAATTGTAGAATTTTAATGTTGGTTCTTCTTCTTTCTTGATCTTCTAGGCTTCTAAGGTTTTGAGGTGGTAGATCTTCTCTCCAAAAAAATTTCCACAAACTTTCTTTGATTATGATCCCCTAATTCTCTTAATTAACTTGTTTTTATATTGATTTAAGAGTTATAGCTGTATTAGAACTGTTAACTAGTATTTAGCAGTTATCAAGACTCATATTCTAACTATAACTTGTATTTTAAATTCCCCTGTTAATTAGCCATGAATTTAACATTAATTAATTACATATTTTATTTCCTTTGAGCCTTAAGGAACTTACTTAAGCCCACTACATTAATTAATTTGATCAATTAAGTCCATAACTGGTCACTTAGGCCCATATTACTTTGTGTAAACCTAATTAATATAATTATATTAAGCCTATATATCTTTAAATAAAACTTTATGTTTACTAAATTTTAAATTATAGCCTTGTTCAATTATTGATTTACCATTATCCAAAAATTTCTTTTCTAGTCCTATATTTCAAGTTCTTACAGGATTACCAGGACAGTACCCTGCCACCATGGTTTCAAAGATCAGACTGATCCGGTCCAGATCTGTCGGTCCGATCACAAGCCACGATACAACTATTGTATCAAGTGGCTTTGGATCGGACCAGTTCAACTGATACCGATCAGACCGATCCAACCAATCTAAAGTTTTTTTTTTTTAATTTATATAACGAACAGGAGATGGAGAGAGACAGGAGAGAGAGAGAGAGAGAGAGAGAGAGAGAGAGGGGAGAGACGGAAGAGAGAGACGGGGACGCCGGAGAGAGAGAACCGGGACACGGAAGAAAGAAATAGGTGCCGGATAGAAAGAGAGGAAGGCGGCGGTGGTGATTTGTTGTAGGTGCAGGAGTGAGATTGGAGAAGGTTTGCAGATTAAATGAAGGAAAAGAATAATGGAGAAAGGGGAAGACCTTACCGAATTTGTGAGAGGATGTTTCTGGAGAACAAAGCTTTGCCGGAGGTTGAGAACCGTCGGAGGTTGAGTACCACCAGAGATTAGGTGTCATCGCCAAACGAAGCTCCAATTTTTTATTTTTTATTTTTTAAGGACGATCCAACTTTTGGATCGGATTTGGATCGACCAATATTGACCAGTATCGCCGATTCGAATCAAGACCGGTCCGATCCAAGATCCCAAGACTTAAAACCCTGCCTGCCACGGTTTGGGCACCAAGGCTTTTCGGCATGGGCACCCAGCCTTGTCGAGGTGGCCGGGGAACCCGATAGGGCTAGGAGCCAAGGGCTTTTGACCTCAGCACGCACCCTTGCCGAGGGGGCCCAAGGCCTTGGCAAGTCCGAGCACCTAAACCAAAAGGCCTAGGGTCCAACCGATGCTGGGGTGGTCGGGCACCTCGGCAACCCCAAGCGTCTAGGCCGAAAGGCATAGTCCCCCATCCATTCTAGGGCGAGCGCCTAGGCCGAAGGAACTAGGCGCCCACCCCTACTGAGGTTGTACCGGGCATCCAACAACCGAGGTGGCGTCGATGTGTCTGTTGAGCCCGATTTCATCTCGGCTGAGCACATTGTCGGTTTTTGCTCTTTTTTACATTTTCAAGTAACTTGCCAAGAGGCCCATCTTGATTCATCTGTTGGTGCTTGCCGACGAGTTCAGAGCATCAAATGGGCTCGTCAAATTCTCAGCTCCATTGCTGAGGATGCCCGGCGAACCCAGTTCGATCAAATTAACAAAAGTTGTTAATGTCTTAAATCTCGATTTTATGCCAATTTGGCAGTCCCATAAGAAATGACATGGCTCAAGGTCCGCCGTATCACCTCATTATGCTAACACGATATTCTTGCCAAAAATGACCATCAACACTATTTTTATAAACCGACTTATTATCTTTTAAGTTTTTTTAGGATAAAATACATTAACACCCCCTTAGGCGGCTTGGCATAGTGGCAACAAGTACCCCTTAAACCTTGGCCATTACATCCAATACCCTTATTGGGCCAAACTAGTGGGGGGGGGAGGGGGGGGCGGGGTGGGTTCTAACCATCTGTAATAGAAATTGATCATCTGAGTTTAACCCCTCTCTATCAATCTTTACATTTAAGCACACTAAAAGGATAAAAAAATTAAATTACTAATTTATCCTATAATTACAAGAGATAGTTTGGGTTTTTACAATTTTCAATGTTACAAAGTTTCTTTCTTCTTTGATATAAGCACCTTTTTATTATTAAGATCATTAAACAATGTATATAGGGGTATTTTCATCCTTAAAATATGTTGTTATACCCAAAAATAAATATTTTTTCACTTTATTGATTGTTACTGACGGAAAGGGTTTGTTGTAACATAATTTCAAATTATAGGGGACGTATTTGTGATGACCAAGGTTTGAGGAGTACTTGTTACAACTGTACCAAACCCAAAGGGGTTTAAATTTAATTGATCCTTTTTTATAATAAAAATCGGTTAAAAAGGATGGTTCATTCTTTTCTAATATGATTCTTTTGTAACCACGACAAGAGACCGATAATATAGTTCTAGAATGTAAAACCAGATGCCAGAATGCATGACAAAGAATTCTAGCTCCATTTTGGTTTCAGTGCAGTTTTATGTTGTTTGTTTTGAGAAACAAGTATGGCCAAGGGTGGTTTTTTTTTATTATTATTATTTGTTTTGAATGGCCAAGGTTACTATCCATTTGGATGGATGGGAAAGGGTACCTAACCACATCCTTTACCTACAACCAAACTTCTTATCAGCTTGACGGTTCAAACCAGTGTTTTAAAACTCGTGAGTAACTTGGAGAACTCGACAGAGTTTACTCTGATAGGCTGTTTCGCTAGTTAACTCGCCCTAAAAACCAGGGGCAGTTAACCAGCTATTCACCAGAAAACTCGGTCGAGTAACTCGTAAAACTCATCCGAGTAATCTCTAATTCCATACTTAATCTTTATCTATAAAAACATATATTTTTTTAAAGAAAATGTAATTTAGGGCGCTTTATATTCTGTTTAGAGTTTTTAGGAATTGGGACATTAAATCTCGAGAAAACATAACTTGGGATTCTTAATCTTCTGTTCAAATCTCATCTAAGATATTAATGTGCTCGACTTTTTTGCACATTTTATGATTTATTTTCATTTTTTTAATTTTATTATATTTTATATATTTTTAAAATATTAAATATTTTTATACTGACCAACTAGTAATGGGTACCAAGTAACCGAATTACTCGGATAGGTGGATTCTCGAGTTACCAACCCTATCCGTGTTTTTAAACACTGGTTCAAACCATGTTTGAAGTCATTTTATGTTAGTTTTGGATGAAATTTCATCATTTTTGGATGTCCAGTCAAACCTTTTTTAAATAAATGTTGGTGACTGCTTCATCTATAGGATTAAAATTGGGAAAATTAGGCAAGACGCTACCTTTTTAAGACTAATGCCAAAAAAAAGGCTTTTGAAAAGCCTTTGTTGGGCAAAAGGCAATTTACACAAAAGTAATTGGGAAGAAGGAACTTTGCACCGTAGCAAAGTACCTTCTTCCCAAACTACCCCTCTTTATATATTTTTTATTTTTTTTATTCAAAAACTACTACAGGCTTTACTATTATATACCCTTATTCTAAAACTAACAAGAGGAAGAGAGAAACCAGACCACCACCCTCACCCCACCACCACCATGATCACCACTACCATTACCTCCACCACCACCACCCTACCACAACCCCATCCCACCACCCTCACCCCACCACCACCACCACCACCCTCACCCCACCACAACCACCATCACCAAGACACCACCACCACCACCACCAGTCCACCACTACTAGCACCAGCACCACCCCACCACTACCACCACTACCACCACCCCCACCCCACCACCACCACCACCACTACCACCACCACCCCACCACCACCACCACCCTC
>JAUPMG010155932.1:0-10920 GCA_031762675.1 Pachysandra terminalis | reverse complement strand
GATTGACTTGTATGTTGGATGAGGGTACCATGAGTATCCATGATTGTGATTGTGTTTGTATTTGAATGACTTGAATTGTGATCTTGGATGGGTGAGCTTCCACCATGGGTGAAAGTCTCTAAAGGTAAGGCATGGCATGGGTGTATTCCACCATGGGTGAAAGTCCCTAAAGGAAAGGTTTGGTATGGATGTATTTCACCGTGGGTGAGAGTCCCTAAAGGAAGGTCTGGTTACAGGTGAGCTTCTACTGTGGGTGCAAGTCCCTAAATGGAATGTGAGTATACTGGTATATTCCACCGTTAGTGCAAGTGTCTTAAGGAATAGGAATGGTGGCTTTTCTCCGTGGGTGCAAGTCCCTAAAAGAGAGGGTTACTGATACAGGTATGTTTCCACCGTGAGTTAAAGTCCCTAAAGGAATGGTATAGGTAGCTTCCTCCATGGGTGAAAGTCCCTAAAAGTATGGCATGTTACTAATGTATTCCACCTTGAGTGAAAGTCTCTTAAGGAATAGGAATGGTGGTTTCTACTATGGGTGCAAGTCCCTAAAAGGATGGGTCGTAGGGTCGTGAGGATGAGCACGCAATTGGGCTAGGCTTGGTATACCTTGCATTGTATTGCACCTCATTTCACTCCATGCTTGCATCATACCTCGCATTGCATTGCATTTGTATTTGAATTGAATGTGGTGCATATTCATTGTGACATACTTGAACTGAATTGATTGTGATTGTGATTAGATCGCATCGGTTATAGCAAGGTGAGACCTTGTGGTTGATTGGTCGTAGCATGTGGGACCATGTGGTTACATGTGTTTCCACCGTGGGTGAAAGTCCCTAAGAAGGTTTGTACAGGTGGCTTTCCCTAAAAGAATAGTTATGTGAATATTGTTGAAAACATAGTTAGACTATTTGTATGATCTGTGTTGTGTATTTATGTGGTTACTAGTCGTAGCAAAATGGGACCTTGTGTTTGATTGGTCGTAGCATGGTGGGACCATGTGGTGTATGTTTTTGTGTTTGATTGGTCGTAGCATGGTGGGATCATGTGGTGTATGTTTATGTGTTGATTGGTTGTAGGATGGTGGGACCATGTGGTGTATGTTTATGTGTTGATTGGCCGTAGCATGGTGGGACCATGTAGTGTTGTGGACCATAGTGAAATTATGTGACTGTTGTAATCTTTGTTGTTGTGTCACATGGTGGGACCATGTGTATGCATGTATGTCTATTTTTTTTGGAACATGGTTGGACCATGTAGACTATGTTTAAACATGATGGGATCATCCATCATGTGGGTGGCATGGACACAGTGGGACTATGGGGTTAGTGACTGTTGACTTATTATGACTTGGTATTATATGATTTCCATGTGAATAGTCATTCATATGACGATTGCATTATTCGTACTAGTATGTGAGATTTAGTATGATGTTATGTTTAAATACATATGACTGTGGTATTACATGATGAACTGAAATACCTGAAATAAATCGTATTTTTTCGCATGCATAAAAAGTATATTGTAGTCTCGTTGGATTTCTCTACTAGGCTTCGGTTGATCCTTATCTCTACAGGTAATTGGATTGTCTGAGTCCTTGCTGGTTTCTGGAGATGGTGTTTGAGATACTCTTGCTTTTGAGACTACTTGACTTTATTTCATTCAGTTTGATTTTATTTGGTTTGACCCTTATAAGGAAGAATTGTAATAGATGTTATTTGGATTACTTTATTGTGGGTTGATGCTCAACTTAGTTTTTGGTTGAGCTATGGTTTTAAATTTGAGAGACTTCCGCTGGTGTTTATCTTTTGTTGAAACTCTAATTCAACCAGGTAAGGGTTGATATTGTGGCTGGTTATCCGTATCCACGTGGTGGGTCGGAACGTAAGTTCCTTGGAATCCTCGAGATCCCATAACTCGGGTTTGGGGCATGACAAAGGTGGCACAGAGCTCTAGGTTTAAGTTGTCTATGGTTTTGGAAGTCTTAGGTCGCAGTGAAAACCTAGGATGAGAACCTAGAAACATGTGAACCTAGGAGCCACTTTTGTGAATTATATGAAATATAAATTGGTATATTATGTGAATAAGTAAGTGATATACTTATGTGCTTTTATATTAAAGTATCTGGAGTACCTTATGTAGATTGTTTGAACTAGGTAATTCTTGTGAATTACTTGATTTGTGTGATGTTACATTAAGGTGATCTTTGATTATTAAATCTGTTATGATTGTAATGATTACTTAATGATTTTTGCTTCTAAATGATAATTGCATGAGAATCTAGAGACTTGTAAATTAGGATTTATTTCTAGGAATTATGTAGGAATTTCAATTTAGTTGGATGATAAAGATATGACTAGACATGACACGTATAACAGTAGGATAAGCATTTAACCACATCCCTGATGTATGACTGCATATTGAACTAGAAGGACTGTAGGAAAGGATAGTACATGAACTTAGAGATAAAGTAAACTAGGTGACAGCTGAGTAAGACTTTGAAGAACAATCGGTTGAGAATTCTAGGAAATACCAAACGTTAGTGGGTAGGAAGAATAAGGATGAGAACTCTTCGAATAAAGCACTACTTCAATGAACCTTAACAAAAATAAAATAAAATAAAAATTTATGAGAAAATTTCCAGAGACGGTGAATAATTAATACTAATTATTTTATAATGATAAATTTCAGAATAAAAATAATTGAGCTACAAAACAAGCATTTATTTTTAATAAATCAGATTATTAAGTTCCCAGACCTTGAAACTAACCCGTTAACTTGACCTATTTTTAAATAAAAATGTAAATGGTATTATGTCGATATTTTTATACGAAAATGTCAAGAATAATTCAAGGAAAATTATAAGAATTTTTAAATCAAAAAATAAATTAAATTTTATTTCGGTAGGAGTGTCGGCAGATACCGAGTACCTACTGAGTTGCTACCGAATTCAGCCGAGAGGCATAAATAAGAAGAAATTAGAACATTACTTCATTTATTCTCAAACCTAAAACCCTAAGCTTCTTCTAGGGCATTTCAAGACATCTCAAAAGTATCTTCCAAACCATTTGGAAGCATTCCCATCACTTTCCAATTCGGTAAGAACCCTATTCCTTACTTGTGATTTCATAGTTTTGATTTCACTTTACCTAGATCAATGGCTAGAACAAAGGTAACTCAAGGCCCTCCTCCTAAGAAGAAGGCCAAGGTTACGAGACCTACAACATTTTCTTCCCGAAGATCTCAAGGTCCATTACCTCCACCTATTGAAGTATCCGACCCCGAGGGAAAGGATTCACCACCGCCTGGCACTTTGCCAAACCCTAGGACCCAAATCCCAGCCCGAGAAGAACCCGCACCCAACGAATATGTTGGCCAGAAGTTACTCATTGAGAAGAGAGTGGTTAGACAGGGAGTGGCAACTTATAGAGTCGCGGAAACGCTACAAGTTGTAGGATGGGAACCCATCCTAGATTGGAGTGGAGTGGCAGATCCATCTGTGGTCGTGGATATGTATTCCAAGATCACATCTACGGACTTCGATTCGATTACCATCACCTTCAATATGTACGGCACCAACAGATTCCTCAACCTGTCTTTGGTTTCGAGAATGATGAGGGTGCCGATGAACAATGCCCATTCGACCGTTCCCAACCCTACCGAGGAAGAGAAGATAGAGATGACCCTACTTATCTGCGGCGAGAGAGTGAGGTGGAACGACGACAACTCTCTGAGCTCGTCCAAGCTTTTGCCTACTTACCTCATTTTGCACAAGCTGTTCGTCATGAATGTTTACCCTCATTCGGGGAACGTTATGGAGCTTACTCCATACATGGCCTCCGTTCTACACCAGATAACCCTAGGCACATGAATCTGCCTTCCATCGCTGATCATAGGACATATCATCCGATATGTAAGGGCTCGGAGGAGAGGGTCATTGCCATTCGAACACCTGATATCTGTGGTAAGTGAGCATTGGAGTATGCCGATTCCTTCCTCGCAAGTTGGAGAGACCAACCCACCATTTGGAGTGACGAACCTCCGCATGATGAGCCTTCTAGATCAGATCAGAGTGAATCTACCTAGAGCACCAACAAAGATCCGAGAGGGGCCACAGGGCATCCCCTCAAAGTTCCACCCAAGAGAGTCTTCATCATCTGCACCGCCCCTAGCCACCATAGAGACGTGACTACCTTGGAGGAAGAGGTTAGACAGAACCGATAGGAGACATCTAGGCTCCGAGAGACAGTGGAGATGGCACTTCGCTTTTTCCAAGATATGCTCGCTGGCTACAAGGCCAATGATGTTGTTTCGACTTCACCACCATCAGCTTCCAAATCCCTTTGAAGACGTTCCTTGTAGTTCTTTTATGTTTTAGTTATCAGTTGTGTTTCCTTTTCAGTTTTTGTTCTGCCCTTTTGGATGTAGCCATCTGCGTATGGCAAAACAATAGAAGAAGACAAGATAGGACCCTACGTACTTTTTGGTTAATGAAATCTTAAGCTTCAGTTCATACTCGAGTTCCTTATAATTTAATAATGCTTATAAGTATCGAAATATGTACATATTAATAATTTCGAGGACGAAATGTTTTAAAGGGGGGGGGGGACTGTAGTGACTCGGACCGAACTAGAATATTGATACATTAAATCCTAATTAATCAACTAATTATACACTAGGAATTTAATGAAAGACACATAGTAGGATTGGACTAAATAATAAATAGGGAAAACAAAAGGGATAATTACCTAATTAATTAAAATGTTGGACTTCTAATCTAAATGGACTAGAACTCTATACAAACGAATTTGGCCCAAAACCCGATTAAAAGTCCATTAGGACTTGAACAGGTAATTATAATTAAAGTAAGGTTAGTTAAGGAAATGAACAACTTAAACTATCGTACGGATGATTCTCTATTGTTTGAAATTCAAAGTAAACTAATTTGAATTCAAATGAACTAAAAAGGATAGAGTTCAAAGAGACTAGGGAACATAGAGGCTAGGAGATGAGAGAGAAAATGTCTCTAGGCCTTGGACGTCCAAATCAAAGAAGAAGAAAGAGAGATGCATGTTTTAGGCATGCAGAAAAGCTAGACAATGAAGAGATCTAGAGAGAAAAAGGAAAAGGAAGGAAAAGAAGAAGTTGTGTTGTAAGAGGAAGAGAGTTGGAAACCAAAGAAGAAAAAAGAAAGTGAGGACGAGGAAGAGAATGGGTACGATGGTCATGAAGAGAGCGAGTATGACGATGATTGGCTGGAAGACGGAGACAAAGGGAAGAGAACCTTGACCAAATAGCATCTGAAGAGACAAGAGTAGATTGATGAAGGTCGATATTAGGTTGGATTAGAGAACCAGTAAACGAGGTAGGGATTCCTGCGTTTCTATGGTAACTAGCTTTATGGATGATTTCAATACTATAGATATAGATAAGATGTATGTTCCTGAGTGAGAAAGCATGTTAGATCTAAGATCTAGAGAAACTAGAAAGAATGGTTGTTATGTTGTTTGTTTGATTCATATGCTTAACTTGTGTTGCTGTGTTTTCCTGTGTTATTATGTGTTCATAAAGATTGTAAATATGTTTTTAGATCAAATACTTACATTTAATGGATTTACTTGTTTAGATCTATAGAACAATATAGGTTTTTATGTGTTTGATATTTGGATCATATGAATAGGTTTTAGAGATTGAAATATGATTGTTTCAACCTTAGAAATTATTATTTTTGAGTAGAGGTACGAAGCACTAGAAGAAAACCCAAAAATTGGCTAAATTTGCTGTTCGGTAGCAGTCTCACCAGCTACCGAGTAGCTACCGAAATTGCCCAGAATAACATGAGTATATGCACGAAGCCCTAAAAAAACCCATAAATTGGCTAAACTTTCCGTTCGGTAACAGTCTCGGCAGCTACCGATTACCTACCGAAATTGCCCATAATAACAAGCATTCTGGACTTGCTACCGAGGCTCGGCAAGAGTGCTACCGAGAAGTTCGGTAGGAGTCTCGACAACTATCGAGTAGGTACCGAGGTCCAAAGGGGACCAATTTTAGGGAAAAGGTTCCCTAGTGAGTTGTGCACATGCCTACATAGGTGGTTTGTGTGCAAAAGATCTAGAATTGGTCGAATCACAAAAAGTGTAGGAGATGGTCCAAAATTTAGGATTCTCGGACTGATTTGAACGGAAAATGAGGTAATACGAACTCAAGGGTTTTGGATATGATCATAGGACCTCAAGATCGGATTAGTGTGATTAGAAATGGTCACGTAGGACTTGATTGGTTGAATGGTGTTTATGACATCTAATGTGAATTTATGTTTGACTTATGTTGACTTGTGTTGACCTTGATGATTGAGTTGTATGTTGGATGAGGGTACCATGAGTATCCATGATTATGATTGTGTTTGTATTTCAATGACTTGAATTTGTGATCTTGGATGGGTGAGCTTCCACCATGGGTGAAAGTCTCTAAAGGTAAGGCATGGCATGAGTGTATTCTACCGTGGGTGAAAGTCTCTAAAGGAAAGGTTTGGTATGAGTGTATTCCACCGTGGGCAAGAGTTCCTAAAGGAAGGTCTGGTTTACAGGTGAGCTTCCATCGTGGGTGCAAGTCTCTAAACGGAATGTGAGTATACTAGTGTATTCCACCGTGAGTGAAAGTCTCTTAAGGAATATGAATGGTGACTTTCCTTCGTGGGTAAAAGTCCCTAAAAGAAAGGGTTACTGATACAGGTGTGTTTGCACCGTGGGTGATAGTTCCTAAAGGAATGGTACAGGTGGCTTCCTTCATGGGTGAAAGTCCCTAAAAGTATGGCGTGTTACTGGTGTATTCCATCGTGAGTGAAAGTCCCTTTAAGGAATAGGAATGGTGGTTTCTACCATGGGTGCAAGTCCCTAAAAGGATGGGACGTATGGTCGTGAGTTAGATGAGCACGTAATTGGGCTAGGCTTTGTTACACCATGCATTGCATTGCACCTCATTTCACTCCATACTTGCATCATACCTCGCACTGTATTGCATTTGTGTTTGAATTGACTGTGGTGCATATTCATTGTGACATGATTGAACTGAATTGATTGTGATTGTGATTGGGTCGTATCGGTCGTAGCAAGGTGAGAACTTGTGGTTGATTGGTCGTAGCATGGTGGGACCTTATGGTTACAGGTGTGTTTCCATCGTGGGTAAAAGTCCTGAAAGGAAAGGTTTGTACAGGTGGCTTCCTCTGTGGGTGCAAGTCCCTAAAAGAATGGTTATATGAATATTATTGTGAACATAGTTAGACTATGTGTATGATATGTAATGTGTATTTATGTGGTTATTGGTCATAGCAAGGTGGGACCTTGTGTTTGATTGGTCGTAGCATGGTGGGACCATGTGGTATATGTTTTTGCGTTTGATTGGTCGTAGCATGGTGGGACCATGTGGTGTATGTATATGTGTTGATTGGTCGTAGCATGGTGGGACCATGTGGTTTATGTTTATGTGTTGATTGGCCGTAGCATGGTGGGACCATATAGTGTTGATGTGGAACATAATTAAACTATGTGACTGTTGTAATCTTTGTTGTTGTGTTACATGGTGGGACCATGTGTATGCATGTATACCTGTTTTGTTTGGAACATGGTTGGACCATGTAGACTATGTTTAAACGTGATGGGATCATGTGAGTAGCATGGACATAGTGGGACTATGGGATTAGCGACTGTTGACTTATTATGACTTGGTATTGTTTGATTTCTATATGAATAGTGATTTATATGATGATTGTATTATTCATACTAGTATGTGAGATTTAGTGTGATGTTATGCTTAAATACATATGACTGTGGTATTACATGATAAACTGAAATACATTGTATTGTTTTGCATGCATAAAAGTAGATATTGTAGTATCGTTGGATTTCTCTACTAGGCTTCGGTTGATCCTTATCTCTATATGTAATCAGATTGTATGAGTTCTGGTTGGCTTCTGGAGATGGTGTTTGAGATACTCTTGCTTTTGAGACTACATGACTTTATTTAATTCAATTTGATGTTATTTGGTTTGACCCTTGAGGGCAGAATTGTAATAGATGGTATTTGGATTACTTTATTGTGGATTGATGCTCAACTTAGTTTTGATTGAGCTATGGTATTAAATTTGAGAGATTTCCGTTGGTGTTTATATTCTGTTGAAACTTTGATTCAACCAGATAAGGGTTGATATTGTGGCTGGTTATCCGTATCCACGTGGTGGTTCCGAAGGTAAGTACCTTGGATTCCTCGAGATCCCATATCTCAAATTTGGGGCGTGACACCTTTTTGTCTCTTTCTATCCCGGATGAAGATCTTCTATGAACCTGGGCTATGTAAACCTTGTGTGAACCTCACATGAGATTGACACTTGTCCTAGGTGGGCCCACAAAAAAGGGTGACCATCGTCGGTTAAGGTAGAAGCCGATTTTAGGTTCATTATTCACACGGGGTTGACAATTGTTCTATGTGGGCCCACAAAAAAGGGTGTTCATCACCGGTTAAGGTAGAAGCCGGTGAAGATAGAAGCCAGTTTTAGGTTCATTAGGTGTCTTAGGGTGTGTTCTGTTGGTCGGAAAGTAGCGTGGGAAAGGAATTCATTGGAAGTAAAGTAAAGTAAAGGAAATGAAATGAAAGGAAAAGCTATTTTTTTAGTGTTGTTTGGTTGTCTGGAAAATAAAGAAGGAATTTGACTTAAAATATAGATTATAGTTGTTGGATGACAGGAAAACTGTATCAGAAAGTAAAGTTATCGAACTCTAAAAACTTTATCCAGTGTTTTATATATATATTGATGGAAAAGATTGAATGATTTCATTAAGCCTCAAGATGAACTGATGTTACATTCTACTTGGTCTTCATCAGATTTTTGACATGGATAGATCCAATCTGGTGGTGAGAAAAACCACCTAGCAATTGAATTTTTTTCAGACGCCTTCCTTGCTAAGAGGTGTGCCACACCATTAGCCTTTCTAGGTGAGAATACAAATAAAACATAATTCATGTAGGTTGCTAAGAGTTGGATGTCTCTGATAATGACTTTGATCTCCGGACGTGGTATTTTCTGATTTTGTAGAGACTCAATAATCTCATTTGCATCTCCTTCAAGGATAATATATCTAAAGTTATGGGTATGAGAAAAGAGCACTGCTTCCTTAGCTGCCATCGCTTCACATACAAGAGCAGATTCAACATTTAGAATTGCTACAAACTTCCGTCTATCATCTCTTAACACACCTCCAAGACCCCCTCTCTCATGATTAGATTCCCATGAAGCATCGAAGTTAAATTTGAGTTGACCTGAGTTGGGTGGCATCCATCTCTCATTGATTAGAATTTCCTCACTTCTCTGTTTTTGGAGGCCATCAAGGATATTATTTCTCTCTACAGAAAAACGATAGATTCTCCTACTGCTTTCTAAAGGAGTAGGAGCTTTTTGGTTGAAAAGTAATTCATTACGCTCTCTCTAGATTTCCAACATGTGATAGCAAATATGTTCATAGCCTCTTTATCAACATCACTCTTCTTGAAGACACTGAAGATATTATGTAGCCCATGTTTGAATGTTGTTTCTACTCTCCTCTCTATATGAAGCCCCAATGGAGAAAGAAACCAAATTTTCCTGCTGTGCTCACAATCTCTAATCATATGTAATATTTTGATTTGTAATGGGATTCCTCCCCCCTCCCCTAAGAAACAAAGATTAAATAAATAAATAAATATTTTGCATATGAAACAATATATTGCTTCAATACACATGGGATAAGACAGATTTTGACCACTCTATAGGAACATAGATAAAGTGTGAACGCAACACTGTTGTTACAGTGTGAACACAATTAAAATGTGAACACAAACTTTACTTTCCGTTCCAACGTGTTTCCGTCATTTTGAGAGAAACACAAATAAGGGTGTTTGACCAAAACTTATGATGGTTTGAAAAAGTGCTTTCCAGTGGCTCCCACATTTTTCCAACATCCAAACACCCAAAAAGCATGGGAAAGTAGTTAAATACTTTCCTTTCCGAAACTTTCCCACCAACCAAACACACCCTTAGGACCCGATTGGTTCGTGGAATTGGGGCTGGAATTGGGATTAGGGCCTCCAATTTCAATTTTTCCATTTGGGAGTGCATTAAGGAATTCGAATTTGAATTCTACATGAATTCCATAGAATTCATTTGTAGACTATTTTTGAAGCTGCAGAATTCACAGGTGGGAGGCTGTTAATTACAATTCTCTACTTCGTGGATTTCAAATGGATGTGGCAATGGGTCAGGTCAGTCGGATTTACCACCAACAATTAACAAAATTTAAAAAATTAAAAAATTAAAAAAATTAAAAATAGTAATTTTTTTTTAATCATTCTCATCTTCCTTACTCATCATCCCCATTCCTCGTAAGGAAAAAAACAAAATTCAAATTCCAATTATTTTTGACATCCAATCATAAAATCTTAATTCTACTTTATTCCTAGGGTTTTAGAAATATAAGTTACCCTTCTTAGTATAGCCCACTTGAGCACAAGTGTCAACCTCATGTGAGATTCACACAACCTAAATTCACAGAAGATCCGCATCCTTCTATCACATACCTCATGTCTTTCATCATACTAAAAGCTAGGAGATACAGGTGCAAATGCACTATAATGGGGATGCGTTGTGAATCTGGGCTGCGTGAACCTCACGTAAACCTCACACAAGGTTGACACTTGTCCATAGGTGGACCCCACTAGGAAGGGTGACTTACATTTCTAAAACCCGAAGAGCCCGATTGATTCGTGGAATTGGGGCTGGAATTGGAATTGGAATTGGGGCTTCCAATTCCAATTTTTCCGTTTGGGGGTGCACTAAGGAATTGGAATTGGAATTCCACATGAATTCCACAAAATTCATTTATAGGCTGTTTT
>JAUPMG010155890.1:0-10921 GCA_031762675.1 Pachysandra terminalis | reverse complement strand
ATATCGCCGAAATGTCGGCGACATTTCGCCAGTGTCACCTGGCGACACGCCAGGCGACACCGACATTGCGAACCTTGTGTGAAATGTTCCTTGTGAGTCATACATAAACAGATTTCCTAACAGATTTTCACTCGGTCATCCATCCAACCAGAAGGGAAATTGTCTCGCAAAACAAGAATCAAAATAGGTATATTGGGATGTAAGGTCCCTCAGCTCCAGAAATAAGTATGCATAAGTCTCCTCACCTACTGTGATTCCCATATCACAACAATCTCCATAAAGTCCTTAAAATTCAGTAGTATGAATTTACATGCAAAGGGGTTTAACCTGTAGAACAAATCCATGGTTTTAAGGCATATGATGTGCAAGTGATGATTGTGCACGTTAACTAAGCATGAAATTGATGTGTACAATGTGGAATAAGTCTACCTAGCATGCTGGACATGTTAAAATCAGATAAAGTCAATCATATCAAATATCATGTTCTAACTCATGCAAATAATAGTCCAAATAGAGTATAAGTAATTGAATCATGCATATTCATGCTTAAATAACAACAGAGACAGTCTAATAAGATCAAATTATGCATGCTCACATAAATATAATCAATTTTGAACAACGCCTAGAGGTCGTCGTTGTGTCTTTCGGCGGGTACTCGGTGCGTTGGTCGGCGCGTCGGGTGGTCACCGACGGTTCTGGTCAAATATTCTAGGTTCAGGATTTGGTCTCAGGGATTGGCTCGACGCATACTCGATTCATCGAGAATATGCTCAGTGCCAAAACCAGGGACTTAAAATTCACTCCGTGACGTTCGGCACATGCTCGGCTCATCGAGCAAGATGTCGGCGCCAGAACCAGGGACTGAAAACTCAGCAGAGGAGGCTCGGCGCATACTCGGCTCATCGAGACTCGCCGCGTGCTCTTCTGGGCTGGTTCGGTGCATACTTGGCTCGTCGGTTACTCGCCGAACAACCAATTCTAGGTAGTTTTTCCAGAATTCCGAACTGATCATACTTCTAATCAATTTTCTTCCTTAAGTAAGTAACTTCCCTTAATATTAAATTCTGATCAAAACCCAATTAAAATATTTGAGAAAACATTAGTTAATAAATAGTTGTTAAATTGTTTTGAAAACCTTTGAAAACTAATATGATTTTGAAAACTTACCTTATAATATTGAAAAACAAACTTGAAACACTACTTAAAGCATAAACCAAGTTTAATCCGAATACTTACAGTGCTGTTGCTGAGTCAGAGCAGATAATTTAGCTCTTTTCTTCTTCTTCTTCTCCTTTAAAGCTCCAAGCTTGGTGTGATTTTCGAAATCCAGACCAAGCCTCTTATTTATACTAATTAGACAACTTTCTACTTCTATTAGTATTAGTCTTTGTGTTTTAATCTTGTCCTTTCATTGGGATGTCTTAGTTTTTAAGCCATTAGATCCATTCCCAGCTCTCCTAGTTCAACTATGTTTCTATATTTGAATTTTAGAGTTCTAACAAGTTTTAAACTCCTATGGAAGCTTCTAATTATTATTTTAAATCTAAACCATTGATTGGAGTGTAAAGGCTCCTGCAAGATCTCAGCCATTGATTTATATTTTAGAATCTTAATTAAAGTAGTCTGTAAGTATCTATTAGAATTCTAATTAAATTATAATTGATCTAAATTAAATACTAGCCCTTAGATTAAGATGAAAGTTCCTACAAGATCCTAGCCACACGTTATAACTTAAAGAGTTATGATTGTGTGTGAAGCACTTAGTTTCCTACAGTTCAACCCACCAATCACAAACAGTCAAAGTCAAATCTGTAGCTAACTTACTAAAATATTAAATTAACCCCTATATTTATTACACCCTAACTCTTATACTTATAGTAATTACATTTTAGTCCTATATTTTGGTTGGGTTATTACAAAAGGACATCTTCAGTGATTCTGCAGAGCACCGAGGAGAGACGGATGGCCTACAGCTCAGCAAGGCATGGTTCATGCCTTGACGGATGTCGATGTTTCCCGCAACGACAGCGCTACCAATGCCGTCGTAGAAGGTATCATTTATTTGTTTCACACTCCAGTACGTGTCTTATTTGACTCTAGTGCATCGCATTCTTTTATTTCCTCTAGTTACATGGCTTTTCTGGGTTTACACCCTTTTATGTTAGAGCATCCTATGCATATTGCCAACCTAGTTGGGGGTATCGCAACTCTCCATCGAGTTTGCAAAGCTTGTGTGGTGCGGTTTGGCGACATGAACTTGAAGGCAAATCTGATTGTGCTAGATATGCCCGAGTTTGAGGTTATTCTTTGGATGGATTGTCTTTCAGCCTATCATGCCAGGATTAACTGTTTTGAGAAATCTATTCTCTTTCGTCTTCCTGGAGGCCGATCCTTGACTTTCCGTGGAACGGAGAAGGATTGTTATCAGTCTGACTTCCTATTTACTACGAAAAGCGTTTAGAAGCTATCTATGGAGGATATCCCTGTGCTGAGAGACTTCGGTCACGGATTTCAGGATATTCCACTTTTACCACCTAAAAGGGAGGTAGATTTTTGCATAGAGCTTATTCCTGGTACCATCCCTATATCGCTTGCGACTTACAGAAGAATGACGCCGATCGAGATGCAAGAACTGAAGGCTCAGTTAGACGAGTTGATAGCCCTTGGATTCATTAGACCAAGCACATGACCTTGGGGAGCTCCAATTATCTTTGTGAAGAAGGACGGTTCTCTACGGCTTTTCATCGACTACAGATAGCTAAACCGATTCACTATGAAGAACAAATACCCTTTGTCGTGGATTAACGATCTGTTTGACCAGTTGAGAGGAACGCATTATTTCCTCGAAGATTGACTTGAGATCTGGACATCAGCAACTGAGGATTCGAAATGAAGATATTCAGAAGACGGCTTTCCATACCTGATATGGTCACTACGAGTTCGTTCTTATGCCATTCAGTTTGACTAACATGCCAGCAGCTTTCATGGACCTTATGCACCGGGTGTTTCGATCTTTTCTGAATCGCTTTGTGGTGATTTTTGTGGATGATATACTTGTGTATTCAAGATCTGTAGAGGAGCATGAGGAGCATCTGCAGATTGTTCTTCAGACCTTGTTTGACCAACACTTGCATGCAAAGTTTGAGAAGTGTGACTTCTAGAAAGAAGAGGTCAAGCTCCTTGGGCATGTTGTATCTAGAAATGTTATTTCTGTGGATCCAGCCAAGGTTGAGGAAATTATTGCTTGGGAACGACCTAAGAATGCTTCTGAGATCAAGAGTTTCCTTGGACTTGTTGGTTACTACAGGAGATTCATTGAGCAATTCTCATCCATTTCGGCACCTTTAACTCGTTTCACTCAGAAGGAAGTCAAATTCGCTTGGGATGAGAAGTGTGAAGCAGCTTTCGAGAAGCTAAAGAAGAAATTGACATCGGCACCTATTCTTGTTGTACCAGTTGTAGGTCAGAAGATGGAAGTCTACACCAATGCGTAATTGCTGAGACCATGCACTGTTAATTTATTTACTTTGGATTTTATGTAGTTGTTAGCTTCCACATTTTGATCTATTAGACGAAAGTACTTTATTATTTTTATTTAAATCATGTTATGGTAGCAATCCGCGGTCCAGTTGTGGATCCCAAAGATCTCACCTTTAGATCCATGCAATTCCCACATTGGGATTCGTGCTACGGATTTGGGGCTTGACATATCGGCATCAGAGCAAAAGCTTTTCTTAGAATACGGTTGATTTTGGTCAGAGACTATTAGTGCTAGGTGTCACAAAGAAACTAATTGTGCTTATATATGGACTCCGTGATTACTAGGAGGTGTACCATGTAAGACTTAAATGGCTATTCGGGTGTTTAGATGGGAGGGAGGAAAAGGAACGCTTCCATTGAAGAGAATTCTGCTGCTGGGACTGAGGCTGACGTAGACCCTCAAATGGAGAACGAATTTCATATTTTGGGAGACTTGGCAACGTATCAGTGCGATCAGATGGAGCGACAGGCGGTGCTTGACGAGAGGAGAGTGCAAAGTACCGCTATGACTTGGCTCAATAAGTTCAAGAAGCTGACACCACTGACATATGCAGGACGAGGAGAGCCTCACTATGTAGAGGACTGGCTCCTTGATAAATAGAGGATCTTTAGGACCATGGAGTTCCCAGAACAACACCGCGTATCCCTAGCGACTTTTCTACTAAAAGGGGGAACCCTTCACTAGTGGGAGATAATCGAGAGGAGCTTGACAACCGAGATGACCTGGGAGCAGTTTCGCCTACAGTTCCTGGAGAACTATTGACCGAGCAGCTACAGGAGGTAATTGGCTTTCGAGTTCATGTGTTTAGAGCATGGCAATCTCACAGTGGCCCAGAATGAGGACCAGCTCACGATGCAGTCCCGTTATGCACCTCACAATGTTGCCAACGAGGCAGACAAGGCAGCCAAGTTCGAGGAAGGTTTGTGACCCGCGAAAGTCCTTGAGTGCGCTTGTCATGTGGACCGAGACATGGACAGATCCGGAGCATCGAGGGATCAGTCCAAGTTTGACAGGAGCGGCAGCAGTGGCTGTGGGCGAAACCAGCCATATCATGCTAGACCAAGCGGAGACATGCAGCAGTGATCGAACTCTCAACTAGAGAAGACTCCACTCAGAGTTGTGGCAGCACCAACAGCACCTGTTGCACCTACAATGCAACACGTGATGTGTCACGTCAGCCCCTTCCACCACAAGAACAGATGTTCCCTGTGAGAGATAAGAGGACGTGCCACAACTGCGACAAAGAAGGATATCTTCAGCTATTCTGCAGATCATCGAGGAGAGATGGACGACCGACAGCTAAGCAAGGCAAGGTTCATGCCTTGACGGATGCCATTGTTCCCTGCGACGACAGTGCTACCAATGCCATGGTAGAAGGTATTATTCATCTGTTTCACACTCCAGCACGAGTGTTATTTGAATCTGGTGCATCACATTCTTTTATTTCCTCTAATTGCAAGGCTTTTCTGGGTTTACACCCTTCTATGTTAAAGCATCCTCTGCATATTTCCAACCCAGTTGGGGGTATCGCAACTCTCCATCGAGTTTGCAAAGCTTGTGTGGTGAGGTTAGGCGACCTGAACTTGGAGGCAAATCTGATTGTGTTAGATATGCCTGAGTTTGAGGTTATTCTTTGGATGGATTGGCTTTCAGCCTATCATGCCAGAATTAACTATTTTGAGAAATCTGTTCTTTTTCATCTTCCTGGAGACCGATGCTTGACTTTCCGTGGAACGGTGAAGGATCATTATCAGTCCGACTTCCTATTTACTACGGAAAGCGTTTAGAAGCTATCTTTGGAGGATATCCCGGTGGTGAGAGACTTCGGTCACGTATTTTAGGATATTCTGGGTTTACCTCCTAAAAGGGAGGTAGATTTTTGCATAGAGCTTATTCTTGGTTCCAGCTCTATTTCGCTTGCGACATACAGAAGAATGGCGCCGATCGAGATGCAAGAATTGAAGGCTCAGTTAGATGAGTTGATCGCCCTTGGATTCATTAAACCCAACACATCACGTTGGGGTGCTCCAGTTATCTTTGCGAAGAAGATGGATGGTTCTCTACAGTTTTCCACAACTACAGACAAAGGAACTGTGTCACTGTAAAGAACAAATACCCTTTGCCATGGATTGACGATCTGTTCGACCAGTTGAGAGGAGCGCAGTATTTCCTCGAAGATAGACTTGAGATCTGGATATCATCAACATGGAATCGAGACGAAGATATTCAATAGACGGCTTTTCGTACCCGATATGGTCACTACGAAATTGTTGTTATGCCATTCGGTTTGATGAACGTGCCAGCAGCTTTCATGAACCTTATGCACCAGGTGTTTTGATCTTTTATGGATTGCTTTGTGGTGATTTTCTTGAATAATATACTTGTGTATTCGAGATCTGTAAAGGACCATGAGGAGCATCTGGAGATTGTTCTTCAGACTTTGTTTGACTAGCACGTGTATGCCAAGTTTGAGAAGTGCGACTGCTGGAAAGAAGAGGTCAAGTTCCTTGGTTGGGAGCGACCTAAGAATGCTTCTGAAATCAAGTGTTTGTTTGGACTGGCAGGTTACTACATGAGATTCATTGAGGGATTCTCATCCATTTCGGCACCTATGACTCGTTTTACTCGGAAGGAAGACAAATTCGATTGGGATGAGAAGTATGAAGCAGCTTTCGAGGAGCTAAGGAAGAGATTATCGTCGGCACCAATTCTTGTTGTGCCAGTTGCAGGTCGAAAGATGGAAGTCTACACCGATGTGGCATTGCAGGGTTTAGGAGCTGTTCTCATGCAGGAGGGTCGTGTTCTGGCCTATGCTTCACGGAAACTTTAAGTTCATGAGCGCAACTATCCTGCTCTTGATTTAGAGTTGGCTGTAGTGAGTTTTTCATCGAAGCTTTTAAGGCATTACCTGTATGGAGTGGAGCTCAAGCTATTTTCAAATCATAAGAGCTTGAAGTACGTATTCACTCAAATGGGTATGAATATGGGTCAGAGGAGATGGTCAGAGCTCGTTGCTGACTACATTTCAACACTTAGCTACCATCCGGGTAAAACTAATGTGGTGGCAAACGCTTTGAGTCTCAAGCCGCGAGGAGTTCTTGCGAGTTGATGAGGCACGAGTGTAGACTTCAGGAGATTATTGTAGACTTGGGAGTCCAGCCTTCAGATCGACAGTGTGATGGTTTCTTGTTCAGCCTTGTGGCTAGGCCATCATTGGTACAACAGATTGCGGAGCTTCAGAAGAACGCTATGGATCTACTTGCACTTGTAGTGGACGACAGCAAGCCAGAGTGGATTGTACATCCAGGCGATTTGATCAGATTTCGAGGCAGACTTTGTGTACCAGCGGACGAGAACGTCAAGCGAGAGATCTTGGACGAGGCTCATAAGTCGCGTTATTCTATTCATCCAGGGATCACGAAGATGTATAGAGATCTACGACAGCATTATTGGTGGCTAGGCATGAGGATAGAGATAGCTCAGTATGCGGCACGGTGTCTCACTTGCCAACAAGTGAAAGTCGAGCACATGAAATCAACAGGACTACTTCAGCCGTTGCCGATTGCAGAATGGAAGAGGGAGCTTATCACCCTGGACTTCATGAGCGGACTACCGAAGACTCGCGGGAGCTTGGATTCGATTTGGGTGATCGTTGACCGATTGACCAAATCTGTACACTTTCAACTAGTTCGGACATCAGCTACTACCGAGAAGATTAGTAGACTTTACATTCGGCAGATCTTGCGACTACACGGAGTTCATGTTAGCATTGTTTCAAATCGAGGATCTTTGTTCACTTCGAGATTTTGGGAAGCATTGCAGAAAGATTTGGGTACGAGGCTTGATTTCAGCGCTTATCATCCGCAAGCGGATGGTCAGACTGAGAGAGTCAACCAGATCCTTGAGGACATGTTGCGAGCTTGCATGATGGATTTTGGAGGCAGTTAGGGAGAGAATCAACCGCTTGTGGAGTTTTCCTACAACAACAACTTTCATGGGAGTATTGGTATGGCACCTTTCGAAGCGTTGTACGGTTGGAAGTGTCATTCACCTGTATGTTGGTCAGAAGCGAGAGAATATAGCATCCTTGGACCTGAGTTAATGCAGCAGAGCATTGAGTCAGTGAAGCTTATTCGGGAGAGATTGAAGGCAGCTAAGAGTAGGAAGAAGATTATGTAGAGAAGAGACAGCGAGAGCTAGAGTTTGCGGTTGGAGATCGCGTATTTCTGAAGGTTTCACTGTTGAAGGGAGTTATGCGATTCGGCAAGAAATGGAAGTTAGCACCTCGTTTTGTCAGACCCTTCGAGATACTTGAGTGTATCGAACTTGTTTCTTATCGTGTGACTTTACCGTCTCAGCTATCGGCAATTCATGACGTATTTCACATATCACTTCTACGAAGATATGAGCCAGACCCTTCGCACGTGCTTGATTGGATACAACTAGATCTCCAAGAAGATGTCACTTATGTTGACAAGCCGATGCAGATTCTAGATTGCAAGTACCAAGTGTTGCGGACTAAGACAATACCGTTGGTGAAGATTCAATGGGGACACCATGACGAGACAGAAGCTTCTTGGGAGCAACAGTCAGAGATTCTGGAGGGCTACCCACATTTGTTTGAGGATTGAGGTACTCAATTTCGGGGACAAAATTCTTTAAAGGGAGGTTGGTTGTAATGACCCAAATCCACTAAGAGAATACCCACATTTAATGATTTGAATTTTTCCATATTTAAGGGTATTTTCTGCATTTATTTCATATCTATGTATTATTATAAATGCTAATTGGATTTATAAGTATCACTATTTAATTGTTGGGGTTGTTTTGATATTATAAATATTATGGGGGTTCTGATTGTAATGAATAAAAACAATTGATAGAGCTTCCGTTTTGAACGCACGTCCCCTAAGGATTGTGTTTTGATTTTTGGAAGTTTAGGTTTTGTCTTGGATAGATTTATAAGTGAGAATTTAGGCTTTCATTCTCTCCTATTGCTTTGGAATTGTAGATCTGAACTTTTGTGAGAGGCTGGAGAGAAGAAGAGAGGAAGAAGACGACGATTTTGTGGAAAACATCGACGACGAAGGATGTGGACGAGTTGGTGATTGCAGTCCTTATTCGCTAGACGAAGAGTGTTCCTGAGAGTGCTAAGAAACTCTATTTGAATAAGGTAAGTTGCATAGGGATGATCATAGTTGTTGACTGAGATCAATGCCTTGTTTTTAAATATAATGATCATATGATTTTGTCGATTGATTGAATCGTTTGATCAATGTTTGAATGTGTTTTGACTGTTCTAATATGGCTTAAAGATGTTTTCGGAGGTTTATATGTGTTTACAAGTGATTTGGAATGTATTAGAATGCTTCGAATTGAATTTAGAAACTCACGGAAAAAAAACCCAGAAAAACCCAAATTCGCCGAGATCGGCAGGCTTCGATCCTCCAATGCCTCTGCTGAAAGAGACTTATTTTGAGGCAAAACCAGCTATTCTGCAAGCTTTGGTCCACCGATGCCTCTGCCGATGACCACCATATTTCATAGAGAGGTTCGGTCTACCGACCACTCCACCGACAGAGAAAGGTTTCTAGAATAATTTGGTTATTCAGCAGGATTTGGTCCACCGATGCCTCTGCCGAAAACCCAGTAGTTTGCACAGTTAAGTACTGATTTCGTTTGGATGACTTGGATGGATGGTGTAGGGCTTCGACCATTGTTGTTGTTGATTTCCAGAAGCAAGATTTGACCATGGTGTGTCAATCTTGATGTTCTGATGTGTTGGTTGCCATCATTCAATCTTAGTTGATCCTTGTTGTTGTAGACTTGTAGTAATCTATGATTGTGTGCTATTGTGATAATGTTAGAAGCTAGTGAACGTTTGCAATTAGATTATTCAGGTGAATGGGGGCTCAGATTGTTTTTTTTGTAGGCCTTCATGTGATATCCACTTAATGCATTTGATACTAGGTTGATGTCAAATGGTAAGTAGACTGGGAAGTAGAAATCTACGGAGAAACAGTTGCGATGCCTCCGGACTGGGTTGACTATATACCTTGTTGGGTGAAAGGGCCCATAGAAACAAGGGTAGGTTTCTTGCGAGCACCTATGAAGGTTGCTATCCCTCGAGTATTGTTCACTCGGAAATTTGTCATATTGTATGGTAGCCTTCGTGCCAAGGCTTTGCGCCCGGAACGAAGAGGGGATTCTGGTAATTCGTTGGATACGTCCTAAAGTGGCCTTGTCGTTGGAAGTGTGTTATGAGGTGTGCTAACCATGAAACATTAATCTTTGTTCATTTCATTGTGCATATCCATCATTGTTTGCGTATATTGCTCATTGCCACGACCCAAACCGAAAATTCCTGATTTCATAGGTTTTCTAGTTTAAGTGCAACCTTCACCCCGTATTTCTACGAGTGTGGCTAACAGTAATCACATCATAAGCGGAAGTTCTAACAATTCTAGTAAGATATAACTAACTAAATACACCTTGAACTAAAATCTACAAATTCTAGGTATATAAAGTCTACATCTAGACTAAATTACATAATCTACCAGAGTGCGCTACCCATTCCGGTTTCTCTTTTTTGCGTTTAAGCTCCTAAACCTGAAAAATGTTAAATAACAGGCATAAGTTGGAAGCCAGAATGAGTAAACCTACGATGAACTGTATTCACTCATGTTCCCAACATTTTGGGTAGTGTGACAGTGAGCATTGTGTAATATACAGATAGGTGCAAGTGGTGTACAGTTGTGGCATCCAAATATAACTAAAAAATACAAAGTTCTATCCCAGCCACACAGGGTATTACTCAGAGGTTAGTCTATCCTACACTAAATGCATCGTTTTAAGTATGAGAATTAGGCCACTTGTGTCATACAAGAAGCGCTAGCACTAATATCAAGGTAGCACATGCAGTACAGAACTGTAAACGCTATCAAGGTGTGAAACTGTGTATGATCCCACGTGATCCAGCCTCTACTCAGGGTGCTCCAGCAACCTGAAGTCACCCTGGGGTGCTCCAGCAACCTGAAGTCATCCCCCCTTTACGGTCCTTGGAATAGGGCTACTCTACGTGTACGGTGTAGTTTTAAGGATTTTCAACCTAGAGGGCACAATTCCCGCCTCTTATTTTTTATCACGGGCCCTCGGCCAAGACTTGCAGCAACCTATGGTATCCCTCAGGGAATCATACATATTCGCCACCCGACAGAACATGGCCTTGCTCACTCCAGGACTTGCAGCCACCTGCAGATCCCCTGGGTCGCCTACCATCTTCCAAGTTTGCAGTCACCTGCATATCCTTGGGTACTCATCATCATCCCTCAAGACTATAGAGGTTCCCTATGTGGGTTCACTCTTAGCTTGGGCACAATC
>JAUPMG010155880.1:0-10921 GCA_031762675.1 Pachysandra terminalis | reverse complement strand
GAACTTGGAGGATAGAGAGCGACCCAGGGGAGCCATAGGTGGCTGCTAGTCCTGAGGTCTGTGTATCTATATTCTGATAGGTAGCGAATGTGTACGAATCCTTGAAGGATGAATTCAGGGCGTTGAATCTCCTGGGTGGACCGTGAGGGGACCAGGATGCTGAAGCCGAAAGGGGACCAGCTACTGAAGCTAATCAGGACTATGAAAAGAATATGTGGACCGTGAGGGGACCAGAGATCTGGAGCAGAAATGGGACCAGATTCTGAAGCCAATCGGGATCATGAGAAAAGAAAGGAAAAATGTGAGGTGCTTAGAAAAGGGGGGGAACTTCATTAAATTGGAGGCTCTTCATCACCGTGAAAAGAATGAGAGCATGAGAGAAAGTTGAACCAATAGGATCATACACACTTCATACCTAAACAGCGATTTACATTTCCGCATCATTCATGCATCGATATTAGTGTTAGCGCCTCTTGTATGAGGCACGTGGCCAAATTCTCATTCCTTAACATTTGTGAAATTTATATATGAGATAGGTTAGATTGACCATTACGGAATACCATGTGAGGTTGGGAGAGCTATTTTACATGTTTTCAAGAAATTGATTGTCACAACTGTACACCACTTGCACATATCTGTATACTACTATTGCTCACTATCACACACGACTCAGAATAGGGGAACATGAGTGAATCCATATTATTTTAGGTTTACTCATGTTGTTTTTTATTTTTTTTCAGATCACAGGAGAAAGAAGCAAACCGAGAGAGCTGACATGGATTGGGTAGTGTACTCTGATAGATGTATGTGAACCAATTAGTCTAGAGTTAGACATTAACCCCTAGAATGTATAGATTTTTATTCTAGGAGTTTTTTTGTTACTTATATCTTATTAGAACTGCTCAGGACTTCCGCTTTTGATTATATTTGGGTAGCCACTCCCGTAGAAATACGGGGTGAAGGTTACACTTGGACTGGAAAATCTACGTAATCAGGAATTTCCGGTTCGGGTCGTGACATATTGATAGCTGAATAGAGTTACCATCAAGAACAAGTCTCCTTTATCGAGGATTGACTACTTGTTCGACCAGCTTAAAGGAGCTCGATATTTCTCCAAGATCAATTTTTGATCAGGGTACCACCAACATACAAAAGATTGCTTTCAGGACGAGATATGGTCATTACGAGTTCGTGGTGATGCCCTTTGGATTGACGAACGTCCCTGCCACTTTTATGGAAATGATGCACCGGGTGTTCAGGTTGTATTCATAGTTATATTTGTGGATGATATCCTTATTTATTCAAAGTCGAAGGAAGATCATGGGGAGCACTTGGGTTTGGCTGGTTACTACAGATTGTAAAGGGAGTTTCTAAGATCTCTGCCCCATTGACGAATTTAACAAAGAAAGAAGTCAAGTTTCACTTGGATGACAAGTGTGAGGCAGCTTTCGAAGAGCTCAAGAAGAAATTGACCTAAGCTCCAGTACTTGTAATTCCAGTCAATGGAGAGAAACTATCAGTGTACACCGACCCATCATTGATGGGTTTGGGTTTCGTCCTTATACAAGAAGGACATGTTGTGGCATATGCCTCCAGACAACTCAAGGTGCAAGAGCGTAATTACCCGACACATGACCTAGAGTTGGACGCAATGGTGTTTGCACTAAAGCTGTGGAAGCACTACCTCTATGGAGAAGACTTTGAGCTCTTCACAGATCACAAGAGTTTAAAGTACTTATTCACTCAAAAGGAGCTGAATATGAGACAGAGAAGGTGGATGGAACTGGTCAACGACTACATCACAACATTCCAGTACCACCTAGGGTAGGCAAATGTAGTTGCAGATGCTTTGAGTAGATAGCCCCGAAATATGTTGTCTTGTTTACTAAGGCAAGAACAGAGTCTGATTGCAGCCTTCAGTAACTTAAATGTCCAAGCAAGAGGCAAAGAGAATGGCGGGCTATTGTTTAGTTTGGTGGTGAGACCATCGATTATGGACAGAATTGGACTGGGACAAAACTCAGATCTAGACTTACAGTCATTGGCAGTAGATGAGTCCAAGCCAGACTCGGTATTATCGGCAAATGGAGTGATCAAATACAGGGGTAGACTTTGTATTCCGAAAGACGAGACTATTCGAAATGAAATACTTGGAGAGGAACACAAGTCCAAGTTTTCCATTCACCCTGGCAGTACTAAAATGTATCGAGATTTGAGAAAGGCTTACTGGTGGTCTGGCATGAAGAGAGATGTAGCACAGTTTGTGGCTCGATGCCTTACATGCCAGCAGGTTAAGGCTGAACACATGAGAACAACCAGATTACTTCAACCATTACCAGTTGCGGAATGGAAATGGGAGCATGTGACTATAGACTTCATAGTCGGGTTTCCCAAGTCAAGAGGGGGAAGTGATTCCATTTGGGTGATAGTGGATAGACTGACCAAATCCGCTCACTTCTGACATGTGAAGGTTACGGCCTCTAGAGTTGAATTGGCTCGACTTTATGTCAAGGAAATCATGAGAATACACGGGGTGCAGGTTAGCATCGTGTCTGACAAAGATACCAGATTCACATCAGAGTTTTGGGTCAGCTTATAGAAGGCTTTGTGCACACAGTTAGACTTCAGCACTGCCTTCCCCCCACAAACAGATGGACAGATAGAAAGGGTCAATCAGATACTGGAAGACGCTACGGGCATGCGTTTTAGATTTCAAGGGGAATTGGAGTGACCATCTTCCTTTTGAAGAATTCTCCTACAATAATAGCTATCAGTCAAGTATTGGGATGGCACCGTTTGAGGCTTTGTATGGGAGCCGTGTAGAACGCCTACGTGTTGGATCAAGGTGGGAGAGAGCAGTTTACCTGAACCTGAAATCATCTAAGAGACAACTGAAAAGGTGAAAATCATCAAAAAGAGACTTCTAGCAGCTCAGAGTTAACAGAAAAGCTAAGCATATCGTAGAAGAAGAGAACTAGAGTTTGAAGTGGGTAATCACTTGTTTTTGAAGGTTTCATCGATGAAGGGTGTAATGAGATTTGGGAAGAAAGGTGTAAAACACCTCAGATTAGCTATTTCTTCTATTTGGGGCATTTCTGTAATTTTTGCGCTCTTAAGAGCATTTTGGCAATTTATGTGGCAAGCTCTTGAGGACACCTATTTTTGTGCTCCAACCCAACACCCTAGCCCTCTCTCTTTAAAGAGCTTGGATGGTTGAGATTAACTCTCCCATCCAAGGGGTTATTGAAGAGTTGAGATTCATTCCCTCTTTAGAGAATAGGGTTTAGGCTTAAACCCTAGACTTATTTTGTCTTGTGTTTGGTTAAGAAGATTGTTGGAGATCTCCAAGGAAGAAGAAGGGAAGATTGAGCAAGGAACTCCTCAAAGCTTCATAAATTTCCGTGCATCAAAATTTGCTTGTGCTAGGTAAGTGCATTGTGTGCATTTATGGTGTATTATCTTGGGATTTCCGAGTTTTTCTTGAATGATTGGATGCATTGAATGCTTGAATGCTCATGTAATTATTGGTGCATGATTCATTGATGTTCTTGCTGAGTTTATGACTAGAATGTGAATGAACTCCATGTTTTTAAGTTAAGTTGCTAACTGTGTATTTGAGAAATGCATTCTTGTTGAATTTCGTACTTGATGTTCTTGATTTGTTTGGAGTTTGTTTGGGTAATGATTCATATGTTTATCTTGTATTTTTGGACTCAGTTGGACCAGAAACACACGAACCCTAGGTGGTTGTTGACCTAGAAATGGACAGGTGCGAAATCTGGGCAAGAAAACCAAGAAATAGCGTCTGTCAGGGAGTCGATCGGTCCACCAATGACACTAGCCGATGGTACTCGATTGGTACATTTCACCCACCGAATGTGAGACCGATGAGACCTTACTTGGCTGTCTCGTTGGTGAGACCGACGAATTCACCGACGATAGGAGTTGCAGACAGGCCCTGTCGGTGGGTGTGTTGGCCCACCAAGGGACTCACTGACAGGGAGTGTGTTTTGGAAATTGGCGGTCGGTGAGTCATCGGTGACACCGAAGAGACTCACCGATCGGCATCAGTGGATCCATCGGTGACAGCAACGGGACTCACCAATGAGGTTCAGATTTATGGGTTTGTGGTTCGACGAGTATTCGGTGGAACCGACGACACTCGCCGACAGGCGTCGGTGAGTACGTCGGTCCGCCGGCGGACTCACCGACAGAGTAGTTTTGGTCCCTATCAGTGAGTACATCGGCCCACCTACGGGACATGCCGAGGCCGGTATTTGATTGAGATTCAAGGGGGATTCTAGTATGAATTTCGTTCTGTTCCATTGGGGATTAAGTATCGAATGTTATATGCTTTCTTTTCATACTTGTTACATGAATGAAGCATGTTGAGTGACTAATGTTATATAATTTCACTTCATATCATTGTATGCCTGTGAGACTCATATTACATGCTTTCCTTTCATACTTATTACAAGATTGAAGAATAGTAGAAATGTTAAATGATTGTGACGCATACGTTTAGCTGTTTGCTAATTTCATGCATCTAATGGCCATGCATGCATGTATAGTCCTTGGGAGGACTTGGACCACAGATTACCCCTAGTTCCTTTGAGAAGGACGAGAGTGCAACTGTGAGGATACTTGGGCTCTAAGATGAGACCCAAATGAGAGATTAGACTCTGGTGTTCCATGGGGGACTATATATATTATAAATCCAAGATGATTTAAGGGTAAGGGATTAGCTACCCCAAGAGCCCACAGATACCTAAATATATCGTATTAAATATATAGATGGTAATTTTGATTGATAGTTGTGAGTGGGTATTGTGCCACAGAGGGAGGTTCACGAAGCTGATGCCCTTGGACTATCCTGTTGAGATGGTGTGTCCCCGATAAAAAATAAAAGCGGGGCATGAATTCCCCAGGGTTGCAATTCCCATAAAACTGTGTTGTACACACAGAATCTGCGAGGTATCCTTAGCCCAAAAGGGGCTGTGTATCCGAGGATGGATACATGGTGGTACAGTCTGGATCTGGCGTGGGCATATCACATCACAATATCAACGACATTCATTTGCATCCACGTGATCGGTTAGACGAATTGTTGGGTCATTTATTAATTGTTCATGTCATTGCACATAAATGAATGAACCCTTGCATCGATCATGGCATTGCATGCATACAGAGGCGTCCTAGTTAATCACACTCTATATGCACATTGTATTTACTAAGCGTGTAGGTCAAGCCTTTTGGCTCCTAACATTTCAGGGGTGCACTATAGAATGGACATGGACTATGGTCGAGATTGCTGAGTTGGACGAGGAGACCATGGACATTATTTTAGATTCTTTTTGTTCATTTTTATTGGTTTGTATGTATTCGAGGGAGTTGAGAGGATGGGAGCGTGTAGACTCTAGTATATTTGTTTATATGCTTACATTGTGGTTTCCTACTTACCTTTTTGTTTGGGGTTTATCTTGTTTTTCATCACTTGTGCCCTTCTTAGGATTTAGGAGATACTTTTTGGTGGTACGTGATAGATACACGTCATACCTTCTTATACATGTTCTATGATTTATTTTCCGCTATGTATCCTAACTTATCGTAGGATTCTCTGTTATATGTTGTGTTTTTCCACCCATGGTGACTATACGTTTGGAGTATAGGTGGCTGAGAGTCCGGCTTGGAGTTCTAAAGCCACGCTCACGTGAGAGTGAGACACACTTTAGAATTCGGGTCTTGACAAAGTGGTATCAGAGCATGCTTTCTTAGTAGATTCTGAGTGGTAGTGTAGAACGGAGTTGATGGAGTAAGTGATATTGTAGCTGCTGGTGTGCATTGGGTGTGTTTGACTCTTGCACATGTTGTTGAGAATAATTATGGATTAATTCTCGAGTTGTCTTCTCACCTTGTTGTGTGGTTTCAGTATGGTGGGAAAAAGGAGAGGAGGAGCAGCCGGAGAGGGCACTTCGAGAGACCCTGAGGAGCGGGAACCCTGGTTAGCTGGAGTTTACCGAGTTTTGGAAGATATGGCAGAGGGGATGAGGCAAGGGTAGTACTAACAGACGCATCCGCCTCCGCCTCCGCCCCCGCCTATGGAGATTTCTGTGGGTAAACTCTTAGAAAGGTTTAAGGGATTGGGACCTTCAGAGTTTGTAGGCACCACGAAACCGTCAGAAGCTCAGAGGTGGCTAGACCACCTAGAACATATCTTTGAGGCACTTGAGTGCGATGACGTGGATAGGGTTTGACTCATGGTCTTCATGTTAGAGGGTGAAGCTAGACGATGGTGGAAGTCATCCTTGGCTACTATGGAGGAGGAAGAAATCTACTAGGATGGGTTCAAGGAGGTATTCGTAGAGATGTACTTTCCTTTGAGCATCAGGAAAGAGAAAGAAAATGAATTTTTGAGATTGGAGCAAGGGTCTATGTTGGTGGCCGAATATGATGCCAAGTTCACAGAGTTGTCGCAGTTCGCTCCATAAGCCATTAACACAGAAGCGAAGAAGACTCATCTGTTTGAGAACGGGCTGCGGGGTAACATTAAAGGAAAGCTGATTACTTGAACCTTCACACATTACAATGAGGTAGTGGACGTTGCTAGCAAGGTAGAGAGGAACAAAGCCGAGTTCTTGAAGGCTCGTGAGAAACAGAAGAAGCAGAACAAGGAGAAGCAGCAAAGTAACCGCATGCCTCAAGAAGGGAGCAAGAAGGACAAGTGCAAGAAGAGCGATGAGAAGATCCAGAATCCTAAGCGCCAGTACAGATCGTCGTACACGGACCCACCCGCCCGCCGCATTGTTATAATTGTGGTAAGACGCGACATTTTCAGAAGACGTGATGGATGCTGCCTAGGATTGAGACGACTGGACCGAGGGATCTCCCGCCACGACCTTCTACTGCCCCACAGATGATTCCACGGCCGCATTATGCTCAGCCCCCGCTTGGACCACCCCTATAGCAGCACCGACTAGAGCCTCCACAGCAATTCTAGCAGAGAGGACAAGGACCTGCAACACCGCCTCACCAGCCTCAGTAGCACTATCAGCAGCAGACCCAGCGGACCTACTAGCCCCCTCAGGGCCGACTACATGCCGTAGCTCCACTGCCGGTACTTACTAATGACAAGGAGAAAGAACCCAGGATGCACGGAGGAGTGATGAAAGGCATTTTGCCACTCTTCTTGACTCATACACTTGTATTATTCGACACGGGTGCATCTCATTCTTTCATTTCGCATGATCTTGTGTGTACTTTGGGTTTGAAATGTAGTGTTATGAACCCTAGCTTGACCTTAGAGAGCCCAGTGGGGGGTCCCACTTCTCTGAGTAGGGTGTGTAAATCTTTTCCCGTTTCTATGGGAGAAACCGAAACACCATTTGATTTGATTGTATTGAATATGAATAGATATGATGTGATTTTGGGTATGGACTGGTTAGCAGCATACCATGTTGTTATTGACTGCTATGGTAGGATGTTAACCCTTGTGTTTCTTGGAGGATTGTTTGTAACGCTCAAGAGGCTTCGATCTGATCTGTCTAATCAGTTAACCGTGCTTGACTTGTGGTTCATGGAAGGTAAGCTTGGATTTGAGAATATCCCTGTTGTTTGTCAGTTTGGGAACGTCTTTCAAGACATCCCAAGTTTGCCACCTAGGAGGGAAGTGGATTTTTCCATTGACCTAGTGCCGGGTGCAAACCCTATTGCTTTGCCTGCCTACAGAATGGCGCCTACCAAGTTGAGAGAACTCAAGATACAGCTAGATGAGTTGTTGCGATTGGGATTCATACGCCCTAGTTCGTCGCCTTGGGGAACCCCAGTTCTTTTTGTTAAGATGAAAGATGGAACTTTGAGACTTGGCGTGGATTATCGTCAATTGAACCAAGTTACTATCAAGAACAAGTACCCGTTGCGGAGGAGTGAAGAACTGTTCGATCAGCTCAAAGGAGCCAGATACTTCTCCAAGATTGTCTTGAGGATGGGCTACCATCAGCTTCGGATCAAGGAGAGCGACATCCTGAAGTCTGCTTTCAGGACTCGTTATGGACATTTTGAGTTTGTTGTCATGCCGTTCGGTTTGACGAACGCCCGAGCCGCGTTCATGGATTTAATGCACCAAGTGTTTTGACCCTACCTCGACCAGTTCGTTATAGTTTTTGTTGACGACATTCTCATCTATTCGAAGACTTGGTAAGAACATGAGGAGCATCTCTGGATTAACTTACAGACCTTGGAAGACAACCGGTTGTACGTAAAGTTCAGCAAGTGCGACTTCTGGCAAGACGAAGTGAAGTTCTTGGGACATTTTGTCTCCAAGGAGGGCATAACAGTGGACCCTGCTAAAGTAGAAGCATTGATGGATTGGGAGAGAACAAGGAACGTGACTGAGGTTCGCAGCTTCTTGGGACTTGCAGGCTACTATCGTCGCTCTATTGAAGGTTTTTCTCGTATTGCAGTACTTCTCACCCGCCTTACCAGGAAGGATGTCAGATACCAATGGATAAAGGAATGTGAGGAGGCTTTTTTAGAACTGAAGAAGAGACTGACTACCGCTCCAGTTTTGACACTTCCACGGAGCGGAGTTCCATTTGAGATCTATGCCGATGCCTCACTCTTGGGATTGGGCTATGTGCTTATGCAAGATCGGAAAGTTGTGGCATCTGCTTCTCGACATTTGAAGATCCATGAGAAGAACTACCCGACCCATGACCTAGAGCTTGCTGTTGTTGTCTTCACCCTCAAGATCCGGAGGCACCACTTGTACGACGAGATGTTTGAAGTCTTTTCAGACCACAAAGGCCTGAAGTACCTTTTCTCGCAAAAAGAGCTGAACTTGAGGCAATGCCGGTGGATGGAGTTAGTGAACGACTCCGACCTCACTCTACAATATCATTTGGGGAAGGCAAATGTAGTGGCCGACGCTCTTAGTAGGAAATTGAGAAGTCTACTTGCACACCTTCTAGTCCAAGAATGGAGTCTCCTTGTAGCACTATCAGATGTGGAAGTCAAAGTGGATATTTGCCAAGGCACAGCTGGACCGTTCACCCTTTTCGTCTAGCCGATTTTGAAAGATAGGATTGTGGAAGCACAGAAGAACGACGAGTGGCTACAAGGTTTGGCCCGCGACGAGCACAAACCTGATTGGTTTACTGAAGAGGAAGACAGTGTTAGAATGCAAGGACAACTGTGCATACCAGACAGCGACGACTTGAAGAACGAGATCTTGAGAGAGGCTCACAGATCACGCTACTCGATACACCCGGGCAACACCAAGATGTACAAAGGCCTGAAGAGATACTACTGGTGGAAGAAGATGAAAGCGGACATCGCCAGATTTACAGCTTGCTAGGTAGTATGTTAGCAAGTAAAAGCGAAACACCAGAAGCCAGGAGGTACGCTCCAGCCTTTGCCGATCGAAGAGTGGAAAAGGGAGCACATTTCCATGGACTTTATTGTGGGATTGCCGCGAAAATGGTTAGGTCAAGACATGCTTTGGGTCATCGTCGATCGCCTCACCAAATCTTCACACTTCATTCCGAGTCGCATCACTGCTACTACCGAAGACTTAGCCAAGTTGTACGTCAGAGAGATCGTGAGACTTCACGGGGTACCTATCATTATCGTTTCGGACAGAGATTCTCACTTCTTATCTCGATTTCGGAAGACTCTACAGAAGGCGCTAGGCACAACACTGAACTAAAGCATAGAGTACCACCCCCAGACTGACGGGCAAACAGAGAGAGTAAAACAGATTATCGAAGACATGCTAAGGGCATGTGCCTTAGCCTTCGGAGGATCCAAGAGCGAGCACTTGCCGTTAGTCAAGTTCTCCTACAATAACAGTTACCAAGCTAGCATTGACATGGCGCCCTTCGAAGCTTTGTACGGACGACCCTGCAGATCGCCCATGTGTTGGAACGAGGGACGAGAATCTGTGGACATGGGACCAGACATCATTCTTAAGATGACTGAAATGATCAAGGTAATCAAAGACAAGCTTCTCACAGTACAGAGCCGGTACAAGAGCTACACCGACACCAAGAGACACAAGCTGGAATTTGACCTGGGTGATTGGGTATTCCTCAAGGTTTAACCGATGAGAGGAGTATTATGTTTTTGGAAGAAAGGTAAGTTGGCGCCGAGATACGTGGGACCGTTTGAGAATATCAAGAGACTGGGGGAAATTGCCTACAGATTACTCCTACCGCTAGACTTGTCACGAGTTCACAACGTCTTCCACGTGTCTATACTACAGAAGTATCATCTCGACCCTACGAGCATCATCGATTGGCAGACCATATCCATTCGTGAAGACGTTTCTTATGAAGAGGCCCCGATTAAGATTCTGGATCACAAGGACAGAGTTTTGCGCATCACAGTGACCCCGACGTTGAAGATTCAGTGGAGCCACCACGACGAGTCAAATGCCACTTGGGAGCTTGAGGTGCACATCCGTCGGGAGTACCCTTACCTCTTCGAGGACCAGGTATGTTGAAACCTTTTTTAGGGGGGGTAGGCTGTAACGCCCATCAGATTTGCAATTTCTTCTATTTGGGGCGTTTCTGTAATTTTTGCATTCTCAAGGGCATTGTGGAAATTTATGTGGCCAGCTCTTAAGGACACCTATTTTTGTGCTCCAACCCAACACCCTAGCCCCCTCACTTTAAAGAGCTTGGATGGTTGAGATTAACTCTCCCATCCAAGGGGTTACTGAAGGGTTGAGATTCCTTCCCTCTTTAGAGAATCAGGTTTAGCCTTAAACCCTCGACTCATTTTGTCTTGTGCTTGGTTGAGAAGATTTTTGGAGAGCTCCAAGAAATAAGAAGGGAAAAGGAGGAAGATTGAGCAAGGAACACCCCCAAGCTTCATCAATTTTTGTGCATCAAGATGCTTGTGCTAGGTAAGTGCATTATATGCA
>JAUPMG010155869.1:0-10921 GCA_031762675.1 Pachysandra terminalis | reverse complement strand
GTATGGATTGCTGTAACCCTTAAGCTGTAGAGGATGCGAGCCCGTACAAATGGGCGTCGATCTGATGCCATTCGTACTAGACACGGCATGACGCGATAGGCTTTGTAGTATTGTGTCGGTCTTGCAGGTCCGAAATTAAACACGGCACAAAAGACACGAGCTTTATCGTACTGGGTCGGCACGCGTGCCCCATTTATACACCCTTAATACCACTTTAAAGCCTTTCAATCTGAGAAAGAAGCCCAATTTTGTATTATCCAAAGGCCCAAGTCCATGACAGGCTGAGATTTTGGGGCCCAATCATATGTCGAGGCAACCTTGTGTTGGTAATTTATACATGGGCCTCAACCCTTACGAAGAAGGAAATCCGGATGCAGATCGAACTCGAGGATTCCAATTCACTATAACTGCAACCGGCGACCCTATCCTTTTGGTCCCATTTGAAAGACCAGTAATCAACATGAAAATGACAAAAGTATCCCTATGTGTTTCTAAAATGTCCATTAGCAGTTTAGCTATGTTGTAATGACATATATAACCTTTGTTGCCACACCTTGGCCTTATTTATTTATTTTCTTTGGGGACACACCTTGGCTGTATTACCCCCACAAACTTGGAAATTTTTGTATTGTATATGTTGAAAAAACCTTGTTTCTAGGGATTGAAAAAGAATCTCTTCTAAGTCATTTGAACTGAACTTATTTTGAATCCATTTCTCTCATTCTCTCTCCCTCTTGTACATTTTCCACGGGCCATTGTCCGCTAACTTACGCACTCATCTACCTACCATCTTAAGCTTCCGGGGAGTGCGGCTACAAAGGAGACTTGCGAGCCATCTTAAGCTTCCGGGGAGTGCGGCTACAAAGGAGACTTGTGAGCTTGGTATAGAGATAACTCAGAACGACGACACATGACATCCCGATTAAAGGAAAACCGTCGAACAAGCTCCCGTTATTTGGTAAAAGTGAGTTTCGAATCCAGGTCTAAGACTTTACCACTGTCCCAAAGAGCACTTTCTATCTCTCTAAATGATTCACTTAAAAATAATTCAAACTTCCCATAGATTGCAAGTAGATTAAGTCTTCCTTTCTATAGCAAAAAAGTCCGAGGTTTTATTACGAACTTAGAATTCCATTGAAAAATATGCAGTTATTCTCTACAAAATCATTGCACAAGACCTATGAGATTCCACCAATCCATTTGTAGGATGGATTCTATCAGTATATGACTTCTCGTGGACTGAGGATTTTCTGTGATCTGGATTACAAGAAATCTCTTGTGATGCACAGGAGATTGACAACTATCTGAAGGGCTTACAAGTTGTACTGCTTGTGGGAACCTAGGGTTCACCTATTTTTTAGGTTTTTAAATTTGGAGGTGGCCTTTTTAATGAGGCTTACCTGTGAACAGATGTTGATCTCCAGTGACGAATCATAAAAGATTTCCTATGATCCAGATCACAGAAGATCCTCACCACTCCTCGTGGGAGGTATGTTAAGTTACTTTTTAAAAGTGAAAAATGTGAATTACACTTCTTTTTTTGACAAACAAGCTCATGGATGCTCAATGGGTCTATACCTCTACGATGCTTAGACTTGAATAGGGTTTGAGTCTTTGAATCAAAGGAAAAGCAAATAGGGTTTAGTTGCTTCTATAATGCCAATAAAAAAATATTCAAAAGCAATTGATTGTTAGGCTAACGAAAGGTTAGCATAAGTACCCATCTAATACTTTGACTTTGGCATAAAAAAAAAACTATAATCCGCTTTTATTTTTCACCTAAATGTGACACGTAGGGCATCGTTCCTTATAATTTAAGCCATTAGATTAAATAACTTCATATTCTAGTCATTGATAGAAATTTATTGGGCAACAATTGCAATCATTTAAATGGTTATCTTTGTTACGAAAGAAAGGATTCAAAGAGAACAAGAAACATATCAAAACCTACAAGACAACGATTTACGTAGGTCGGTCAAGATCGATGCTTATGTCTACGAATTCACACCAGATTTTGTCGTGTTCAAAAGACGACGAAAATATGATTAGGGCTACAAACAACCATGTGAAATTACTATTTTACATACTCGAAGCTGAATCATTAATACTTTTTAAATGTCTAGTAGCATCAGTCTCCACATAATGACAATCTTACCTGCAATGAAATATTTTAACTTCTCTTTATTATATCTTCTCTATACAATGTGTTTTCTTTTAATTGAATTAAAAAGAAAATCATGATACATAAAGTAAGGAAAGTAAGGGGAGTGGCATAGAAGAATTTTCCTCAAAGTTGTTCATAATATTGGAGACAGTAGTGTCTCCAACAGGCACCCTAAACCCTAGAATAAGAGAATATGCCCTACAAGGGGTAGCCATTTTTTTTACTATAATAAAGTTATGTGAATTTAGATTAGTCATTGTTCTAAGAAGCTTTATAACTCAATATTATTTAATTAAGTAATGTCATATGAACATTAATAAATAATAGTTAATTAAAAATATAGCTCTATACTAAAATAATTACTATATACTTATGATGATACAAGTGAATATCTTTTTTAGTTAAAGTTTTTTGAGTACTTTATGAAAAATAATTTTATACTCAAATTGGGTATTTGTTATGTATCAGGCATTTGTTATGTATCCTGACACCATTCAAATCAGGACATGTTTATTTTATACGTATAGGTCGAAAAATAAATTTATACCCAGAAAGAGTACTATTTGTTACACCATTCAAATTAGAAAATATTTGTTTTTGTTGGTGTGGGTCCCACCAATCATAAATACATGTCATGAAAATGTCCTATTATAAATGATGTCTGGACTCCGGATATATAACAAATACCATATTTGGGCATAAATATTTTTCTCGTATAGATCCCACCAGACATACATACACATCATTGACATGTCCTACTATAAATAGTGTCTGGGTACATAAACAAATACTGTATCTAGGCATAATTTTTTTTTTCCGCGTTCGGTATCACCGCATTAATTGACTTGTAATTTTGCTTACTAGACTAGGTAAGAAACTTTTGGCCACCTGGAAATCATTTTCAGGCTAAACCATGTAGGTGAAAGGTCATATCCCATTACATTAGGTCACGGCAAGAAAGAAACTTGGACCAACCATCGGCTACACTTCCTATACGAAAAGGGTATGTACCAACGAAAAAATCAGTATACACGGACCTTCATATTGTACAGCAAGATTCTGTAACCAAAAGGAATGGAGAAATAGCATGCCACGCTTTTAAACTTATTTCTTATCATAATTACTAGCAAATAAACACTTATCTATTGATCCCAAAACTAGAAATTTTCTTAGGATCTGTCCCTTTTACAACGAGTGGATCATTTATCAATAAAAAAAAAAAAAAAAAAAAAACATTGAATCTAGACCAGTTCATATTCCTAGTTTCTTCAATCACTTTGTCGCATTTCTCGCCGGTGACCTCATTCATCCTCGTTCATACATTTCTTTTCACTCCACTGTAGTTTCATGATCAGTACTATAGCACTCATCATCTTCATCATCATCTTCGTCGTCATCAGTATCATTATCCTCTTTTAAAAAATTTATTTTGTGGACCCATTGATAAGAGGAAAGGAGAGGTTTTCCAGAATGATTTAATTATTCCATGAAAGAGACATTCATCCAACCATATGTTGTTATGTGGAGACTGATGCAATGGGGGTATTTAGAAAATATTGATAATCCAATCATCGACTCTTCTAGACCGAATTTTTCGAGAGTGAAGTATATATTAGTAATTTTACTTAATTACTGTTATGTTTAGTCCTAACTACAAGATATTAATTATATTTTTCATGGCTATTCTTGCAAAACTTTTTCTCTTCTGAGCTCGTGAGAATAGCGAAACTAGGTGTGAATCCGTGAATGTATATACTATTGTTGAACCACGTAAATTTATGTCTCGTGTGTTTAATTTCTTCTTCACCTTTGTTTATCTTTCTTTTTTAACACCATGAACCCAATATATGAACCGCATCATATCACGTAATTCCTCTATGAAACCGATACTTGTTGTTCCAGTTTAGAATTGATTGTGGTTTAGAGATTTTAAATTGATAGGTTACCAACCATGGCGTGCAGTAACCATCACAGGGTTTTTTTTTTTTTGGGTAATTACCATCATAGGGTTTTACCGTATACGAAGCGGTCCTACCGAATTAATGTGACCTTTGATAGCAACGAATGGTTTAGTCAGATTGCAACCTGAAGACGTAAGTTTGGTCGGTTAGCTAAGAGATCTCATTCTCACTGTTGAGATCGTCTTTCTTTGTATTTTCTTCTCAAACTTTGACACATCCATCTCCTACTCCCACCTGTTTCAAAGACTATTTAACCTAGGCAGCCTTGGGTCATTGAACCCTAAAATATCCTCAAAAGAGACCAAAATGAGTGTTTTACTAACAACACACCATCATAAGCTGTTCCCATCAACGACCCATTCAATGGACATGTGGCAAATTGTCACGTAGGTAACCTACCACATGGCACATATGGCTACGTACGTCATTAGGAGATCCTTCTCTCTATATTCCCTTCGCCGCGCATCTTCTGGGCCGGGATCCTATGTAGGGTAAAATCTTGAGGGGTTCCTGGGGAGTAAGAGATTGCCCTGGGTGGGCCCCACTGCACACGAGAGCCAAAATGGTATTTTTGCCCCAGCCCAACTCGGGCTCTGTGCACCACAGGCACCCATAAGGTTTTACTCCACAAAGGATCTCCTCCCACATCTTCTATAATAAAATAGTTATAACTATTCTTACGGTGTCATTTAAAGGGTGCCACGTGGATAAAGAGACTCCATTAAAAAAATATAACTGATATTTTTAAAAACCTAAAAACGTGTGAACTCGAAACCTACTTTTATTGGCTTTTACTTTAACCGTTGATGCCATGTACAAATAGCGCCCTTTAATTGGTACGGTAAATATGGCTGTAACCATTTCGCTGTAGAAGATTTCCAGCCTATCCCTTTCAACTAAAAATCCTTTACAAAAGCCATCGATACCCCACGTGGCTTCTCTTAAATGGCATTGCAAAGATGGCTGTAGCCATCCTGCTAGGCTGCGCATCATCTACAGTGGGGTTGCAACTGGATAGCTACAACAATCCTTGCAGAACCATTTAGGGGACGCCACATGAGGTACCACGGGGTACAGGGTTGGATTGAGGGACACAAGTGGGATACCCTATACACGTGGCACTGCAAGATTAACTGTAATCATCCTACTGTAGAGGATGCCGGTCCATCTACTTCACTAGTGTGAACCCTGACTAAGAAAATATTTGGAATGAAGAAAGGGACTTTTCTAAGAAGGGTCCTACATATGCCATTGAACAATCAAATCATGAATAAACTAATGAGCTTATCATGACCCCATTGGTCTACTGCTTAGTGGTGCCACTGCCACAACACGCTTGTGTAAAAAAAGTAGTTTTTAATTAGAGAAATTCAAATAGACAAAACTACTTTATTAGCGTTAGAGACCAACACACTTGCGCTTAAACAGAAAGGATTCACTGAAGGGAACACAAACACATATTTTAATTGAATTAAAGAAAAAGATAAAGAGTTTAGGTTTAAATGGAAATTGTGCATCTCTTAGCTGAGAGAAACACATATTTTAATTGAATTAAAGAAAAAGATAAAGAGTTTAGGTTTAAATGGAAATTGTGCATCTCTTAGATGAGACATTTATGCTCCTTGCTTTCTACCTTTTTTTTTGTTTGCTTTCATCCACTATTCTTTGGTAATTCTTTTAATCAATTACATGAGTAAGAGCTAGTTTGATGTAGCTTCTTACAAATGGAAGGGCTCCAATATTAAGGGCTTTATGAAAAGTGCTTTGAATCAAAACTGGTTGTTAAAAATTGTGTTTGATGAAAAATATTATATAAAATGATGCTCTTTTATATTCATAATTTTAAGCTAGATGGATATTGTTGTGGGTAATTCATCATTTTAAAAAATTCACTTAAATTTTAAATATTGTTAACTGCTTCCCAAATAAGCAATTTTTGGAGCAACCCCACTCTTGCTTCACTAAAACATTTTTTTTAAAGAAGCTCTTCCATCCGAAACAACTTTCAAAAGTGTTATCAAATACCCAATTATTAAATAGGAAGCCCTTTCAAAACTAGGAAGAACTTCCTGACCCTTGAGATGCCACACCAAACGGGACCTAAATCTTATAATAGCTTGTTTAGATACATATTCTTTAAATGGGCATATTTGTCGTAGTTCCCCTGTTCCAATCATTATTGGGGGTCAGATCAGATGGGTATATTTGTCTTTTAAGAGCACAATGGAATTCTCTTAAAATTAATAATCCTTTTTTCATAAGACATGCTTGTATAGATTTTCGTAGACACAAACAGACCTTAACTTACTCTTTATCTTTTTTATTATTGTTTTTTGCTTGGGGAAAAACAGAGGAACTAAAAATCCACTTGGGATCTTATGTGCTGGGATTTAGTGTGCTCGCCGTGTGTTGAAGAGACAAACTCTGAAGGGTAAAATGATATTTACGCCACCCGATGACATCTCACCTCGAATTTGTCTCTACAACACACAGCGAACACACGAGATCTTACCACGTAAAATCCTGGTCAAAAAAATCAAGTCCAGAGCTACAGAAGTCTAAAGAGAAGAAAAAACATGAAATTATGAGTTTGGGTCAAAGACGCTAATAAAGAAACAGAGGAAGAAAAGAAGAATACTATAACTATGATACAAGAGAGAGAGAGTGAGAGATTCATCTGTATGTAGAAATACAAGAGAGAGAGAGATTCATCTGTATGTATGAAACTAAGTATATCTATAAGCCGTCCATGGAAACCTCTCGTAGCCGTAGACCCTGAAAACTCGGCATTGCTTTTGACAAATTGGATCAGAAAAGCACTAGTTAGTTGCAGACTTTGAGTTGCTCTCATAGGTTTACTAATTCCAGCTCATCTTTCCGGTCACCGGATTCCACTTATCGTTCTCTCGATAAGATTTTGCAACATCCCGGAAAACTCTGACGTCATCTTAGTGAGGTAAGGGATGTTCTACGGACGACTTACTATTATTGACTCAGGTAGGGTTTGACTGTTTCGTAGTGGATCATAACCAATCCAAGTTAATTACCTTATGAAGTATGAACTCATGTTGTCTGTTATCGTTGACTAGAGTTAGCAGATTAATTAGGTTGATTTGGTCAACCTGACTTCGGTCAAACGTCTGCTCTTAATCCTATGGTCCAGATTCATTTAGTGAATATCTATGGTAGAAAAAAAAAATTGTTTTTACGTGTAAGCTTCAACACTAAGCTTACGTGTTCATTGAGTTCCTAAGTTTCATTAATATTTTAACAATTTTAGGATATTAATAAATAAGTAGATAAGTAAATCATATACTATTAATATTCTAATAATTTTAGGATATTAATAGATAAGTAGATATCATTATCTAAAAATATTTAATAGTAAACTAATAGCATTGTCGATTAGATAATTATAAAAATTAAGAATCAAACTAATAAAGAAAATGTAAAAAATAATTTATAATAGAAATTAAAGAATCTAATTAGTAAAAAAAATTGAGATCCTAATTAATTAAGTAAAATCAAGATTCTAATTAATTATATAAAATAAAGTTTGACAAATTAAAAATTCTAAACAACTAAAAACTAAAAAATAAAATCAATCATCAAAATCTAAAATTTAATTATTTATTGGAATATTTACTAATGAATTAAAGGATCTAACTCATAAAGAGAAATTAAGATTCAAATTATCAAAATATAGAATCTATTATAAATATCAATGACCTAATTAGTTAAAGAAAATCAAGATCCTAAATAATTAAAAATCTTTAGTATATTTTTAATAACCTATTTTAAATATCTTAATATATAAACAACATAGTCGCTAATGCTTATGGGAATTGGAATCTTATATTAGAATAATGTTAGATTTAAATGGATATCTTAAAAGTGAAAATAATCCTAAATTTATCCTAAACTTATCTATTAGTTATATATTATCTATGAATGAAGTAGGATAATGTTAGGATAACCAATTGCAATGATACTTAATAGGATACTAATAGATAAGTAGATAAGAGACCATTATCCTAACAATCTTAGGATAATAATAGATAACTAAATGAGAGATACCTTATCTACTAATATTTACTAATTAATAATATTATTTTTTTAAATATATAGTATTATTTGATTAGATTAATAAATTTTTTCAATAATTTGTAAAACAAAATCAAGATCTTAAAGAAAATCATGATTTTAATTAGTTATACAATATGAAATGTAACTAAAAGAAAAATCATTTTTAAGTTTTTCTTACTGTTATAGATTATAAATACTTGATTTGTCGCTGTTATAGATTATAAACTAGTTGTTTGGCATGTGCTCAGCACGGGCACACGCATTTATCAACATAAATTATTGCTAGTATCCCTAAGATTAAATATTTATGGCTATTATATAACAATTGAATGGCATGGCTGTAATTTCAAAAGAAACCAAATAGATAGTTGAAGGTTAAATCAATCACAAACTGTCACGAACAACCAGAAAATCCCAATTTCTGAGACTTCTGATCTATTTGTAACTCTCACCCCATATCTCTATGGGAGTGGATCACAATAGTCAAAACGTAAGCGGAAGATATTAATAGTTCTAGTAAGATATAAGTAACTAAATTATAAAATATAAATCTGATAAAGTCTAAAAGAAGAAAAGTCTAATACTAGACTAATACTCAAATTCTACCAGAGTGCGATACCCAATCCCGACTCTCTCTTCGTGACTAAGCTTCTCAACCTGAAAGGTCCTCCAAGACTTCCCTCCTTTCAGCTACCGCCTCGACTAAAGATCCTGAAAGTTGTTTGCTAAAAAGCGTGAGCTACACAGCCAGTAAGTAAATAACTTCATGAATGTACAAGATTAACTTAGAGTTAAGTCATTTCTCAATATACCCAGTCTACACAATAAGGAGATCATAATAAGATGAAATGCATAAGGTTGAGTATTTATTATGCATGCTATGCACCTATTTACAATAATCACCAATGTGAGCTAATCAAGCAATCTAGTATGCAATGCAATCTGTCAGATATGTAAAGATGGCATGTTTCCTCTTGATCCAGTCTCTATCGAGGATGTCCCATTAGCATGAATTCATCCCCGTACTCATGGCTATGGGATAGGACTATTCTATGTGACCATCATAGTTTTATGGGTTTTAAACCAAGGAGGCACAATCCCTCAACTTATTTTTTTTTTATCAATGGTCAATTCTGAGTTACACCGGCGTGCGTCATCCTCAGGAAATCATGACACTCGACATACTACAGAGGCCTCTCTCTTTGATATTCCATCTAAGCTGCACCAACATGCTGATCCTTGAGTAAACATGATCTTCCAAACTGCACTAATGTGCTGATCTTTAGGTAAAATGTCATTAGGCAATGAGTGAGTTTGTTGGGATAGTTAATCCCTTAACTCGTCCTTGCTAGTTTCCTCACTAGATGTGGAATTCACATCACATCACTCTTATTTAACTCACGAGACTCAATCGTATGATCTCAGAAAACAGGGCATTTCTCTTTGTCCAAGCTATGGTCTTGAGTCAATGTAGTGCAAGTGTAGAGGTGCACCTAGCTAAGCATTCAATTCATTGTGTACAAGGTGTAAAAACAACCAATAAGCGTGTAATTCATCAATCTCACATGTAATACAAGTCATAGTTTGAGTGACATGAAATGGGTCCACTGAGAAGCATCCATATAAAATTAACTAAGCAATCACATTGAATGCTCCAGATGTATCATCAACTATAAGTTTGTTGATCATCCCAAGTCTAACATTCATATTTTACAAACACATGGAAATGAGTTCATGAAGAAGCAAGTATAAGAACAGTTACAATTGAACTCAATAACATCATATTTGATATATTTAGATTGATCCTAGGCTATGTGTAAAGTTCCAAGTTAGTCGAACGTGCTAAAAGAAAATGACTAATTCCAAGGCAACTTACTCAACTTAAGGTCCTTAAAGAAACAACTGCATAGAACTAAGCCACAATGAAAGAAATGCATATCAACCAAGTTTGAGAGTATATATCATTGATATGAATTGCAAATAATGTGAATGTGCATCAATTATACGGCTTATGCTTTGAAGGTTAAATCACTAGGCTCGGCGAGGTCCTCGGCGACCATCTCGGCGAATCGGTCTGAGACTAGGCGACAATTCCAGGGACTTCATTCTGTGTGACCTCTTCGGCGCACCGAGCTGAGACTTGGCGACAAAAACAGAAGGTCAGGGGTATAACTAGAGGCTTGGCAAAGTGTTCGGTGCACCAAGGAGGTCGTCGAATGTCGCGTACCAGTCAAATCAAGGGGTTTTTCTCACCAAATGAAAATTCAAACAAGGGGAAACATTATATATGCATTTATCAACCAAATCCAGCACCTTTCATCCTAAAAACATGATTCTTCTTTAACATGCAAATCAAGATATTCAAATCCATTCTTTAACATTCAAGAACTTGCATGAATTAGAAAATAAGGGAAGTGATCCAAAAATCTAAAATCAATCAAGATACAATCATGAAATCATTTACTTACCTTGATGAAATGCAAGAAAATCCAAGTGAAAACCCTAAGCATGCAAGCTTCTTCTCCTTCAGGCTCTCAAGAAACACAACAATACCAACTCAAGAGAGAATGCATGAGATTCTCTCTCAAGTATGGAGACCCATACCACATGTCTCCATGCAAACAGAATCCTATCCCTCCAAATCAACCACTCTAATCTTGACCCTAGGATTTGAATAGTTAGTGGGAGTTGGTATTCCCCACTACCAACT
>JAUPMG010155858.1:0-10921 GCA_031762675.1 Pachysandra terminalis | reverse complement strand
CATCAAGCTCATCCCACATCTTTCATGTTTTTCAGGAAATCAATAATAGAATCTTGCTTGGTGCAAAATGTTGCTTGGTTAGAGTTGTTTGATTTGTTTTTATTTTATTAGAGAGTGGGATGTTATTCAGATGAAGGTCGAATTATTTATGAATAGGATTTATCTTTTATGGGATGTATGAACCATTTTATTTATATACAAAAGGCTTCTGTATTTAAAATGTTTTAAAGAAATCTTTTAAAATATTTTGATTGTGTATGATTGACAAAACATTACTATTTTGCTCAAACTTAGGAGGAGTTTGGTAGGTCATACCTCAGGATGCATACTACACATTGGTATTCATGACATAGGTTTCAAGTTGCGACACAAGGATACATAATCTGCGGGGCACTCGTCGTGACAAGATTAATCTGGAACATGCAGTTGAAACTTCTCTGAATATTTCATACGACCCCTAGAATGACAAGGAATTAGGGTTATCAGCTCATAGATGACTTCGTTCCTTCCTCGTAAAGTTCTGTCATGCTTTTCCACTGTGATGCCAAGTTCTGTCATGCGATGTGATCTTTGTCGAATCTCACAGTAAGAATGAGCCTCTCCTCATGGGATAACCTCCATTGAAATCTCATTGTTATGACAAACTTCGTCATGCTAGACGGTCTCCATCGAATCTCATATTATTGATGAGCTCTGTTCTAGTGACCCTGACCTTGAAATAAGAAATAATAATCAATTTGAAATTAATTAAAAGAATTAAATAAGAATGAACAAGATTCCAACTTGAACTAGTGATATTAAAAAGGAATCATAATTAATGGGTATTTTCCTGGACTTATTCGTGTGGTTTTATAGGCTAATTAGAGCATCCGATTAATTATTAATCAAACATGTGGTGATGGGGTTAAAGTGTAATAAGGATGAAGTTGGAGGGAAGAATTTGTAATTAATAGAATTTATGGGGAGTGTAGTGTAATTAACTAAAACTAGATTTGCTGGAATTAGTAGTTAACGTGTGAATCTTGAATTAGAAGTTAGATTGGATTAGTAAGTTTTGTTGGAGAGAAGAGTTTCTATTTTAATAGGAGGAGAGATATGAGAAGGAGTTGTTTTTGGGGAGTATTCTTTGGGAGAAAGCTTGCCTTTTAGGTGGGGTATGTATATGGAAAGTTAGGAAGAGGTTAGGAAGTGAATTTAGTAACTATAGGAGGTTATATAGAGGAGGGTAGAAGGGGTGACGTGAGTAGTGTATTGGAGAGAGAGTTCTAATTAGTGGGGAAGGTTAAGTTGGTAATTGCATTAGGAGTTGGGATTTGTATTAAGAGAAAGAAAAGAGTATAAAGAGAAAAGAGAGGAAGAGACTAGATCAGAAATCCTAGCCGCCCAAACCAAACCTTGGAGAAGAAGGAGAAGAAGAAGAGAAAGAGGAAGAAGCGAATGGTGGGATTAAACAATACGCTTTGATATACAACAACAGGTAAGTCTCATACTCTGTATAGTTCTCATGGAGGATCGTTATTGCCTCCTTGATCGAATGCATGAATCTATGATATTGTATGCGATTATCTACCATGAACTAATTTGATGTGAAATGAATATATATATATATATATATATATGTGTGTGTGTGTGTGTGTGTGTGATTACCAAGCATAATCTTCGTAATGTATCGTGTTCACCTATCATACCATGACTTGTTTGTTGTAATCTCCAATTGTTCACAATTGTATTGATCCCATGATTGATGGTTTGATCCCCGTGTGTATGATCAGATTTATGATGAATATAGTTGTTATTTCATATGGAATTCTAATGCCTTTCATGATGATGTTTTTGAGTGAATTGATATGATATGATCTTGATTATATGGTGATAATCCATGTATGTGGTTTAGTTGCAAGTTAGGACTTAATTGGTTGATTTCTGGAATCCTGAAAATTATACAAACCTGAACTATCGATTAATGGACCTTCCTAAATATTTTTCATAATTTATTTCATATTTTATTATGATTCCCCTATTTGTTAGGAAGACGGCAAAACAAGTTTGAGGTCATTCCGATAAGTATTTAGGAAGTTATGACCGAAATACCAATTGTACGTCGAAGCTGAAAACCCAAAACAAGCCCTGTCGACAGGGGTACCGATACACCGACAACCCTACCGACAGAGAGCGTTTTTGGTGAAGGATTTGGGCCTTGGGTAGGTACCAGTCCACTGGCAACCCTACCCATGGATACACAAACCTGTTACAGTAATTGTTAGACCTTGGGGGTTGGACCATTGGACTTGGGATGGTGACTCTGCACTTATGTGATGACGTGTGACATAAATATGAATGTGGGTTCACTTAATTTGTTATAGCATGTGTTTATTATGCATATATATGCCATGGAAGGGATGCTTGTGATAGCATCCGGCAGATTATTCGCATGTATAGGCGCACGGATAGCTTCCGAAGGGTGTTATCACTGGAGATCCGACTGTTTGATTTGAAAGGGTACATGTGATGATGTTCTAAGGATTATTCGTGTATATGAGTGCACAGGTAGCTTCCGAAGGACATTATCACCGGCAATCCTACTGGTTCTTTTGATGGCTCGGGCAGCGACGAATTGAAGATATGGGTTCTTGGTTAGCGGTAACCGTCCTTGGGTGTTAATTCCCAAAAAGGTAGGGATGACCAATCCTTGGGTGTAAATTCCCAGAAATGGTTAGGGGTAACCGTCCTTGGGTGTTAATTCCCAAAAATGTTAGGGGTGACCAATCCTTAGGTGTAAATTCCCATAAATGGTTAGGGGTGGACCATCCTTGGCTGTAAATTCCCAGAAAGGTTTTGGAAACAGCTACAGGAATTGAACCCGGGTATGTTGAAAGTCCTACAAAACCATGATACACATAAAAACGAATTCTGACAGGCCAAAAATACCGTTGAAAAACCCCTACCGAGGGTACCCACCTCTGTTAAGGTGCCTGCGAAGTGAAGGGTACCCCCAACAGACCTTAGCACCTAGCCCTAAAAATGCTAGGTGCCCACCCTTGCTGGGGTAGGTATCAGGGTGCCCACCTAGGTGGCCAGGCACCCCAATAGTGTAGTGATCCTTGTCCTTAAATCAGGATAAATATAAATTAATTCTGATTTAGTATTATAATCCTTGTGATAGATTATTGTGATCACCTCACGATCGGGTGGACCATAGGTCGATCAGGTAAAATGGAATCGCCACCATTCAATGAGTTTCGGGTGTGAATGGTCATTCATGGTTTTATTGATTTATTGCAAAATAGACCAAATTATGAAACTTAGGACTGTCTAACCAAATTTCGAGTAAGGAGGTTTATTTGAGAAAGAGGGAAGGTGTTAGACATCCGTTCTCTCCCGGTTCAACTGGTTACCTGGTTCAAATTTATTTGGCCAATTATTAAAAATCTAGGAAGTCAAAATAAATAAGAATCTACAAAAATCGTAAATAATTTTAAAATGATAAAAATACTAAAATCACCAAATGAAGATTATGATAAACATGAATTAATCATATTCAAAAAAATTATGCATAACATGTTTGTCACATATCTCCTAAACATCATTACAAGGTGATGGAAATATGAAAATAATAAAACAAAATTAAAATACCAGTACCAAGAATCCTTGATGTGCTCTCCTCTGCTTTGAGCTCCTCTTGGCTTGAAAGATGGCTACGATAGTGCTCGGCTTTAGATTTGGATGAGAAATGAAGAAGAAAAGAAAGAAACGTGGTAAAACATATTCCAAACAGGGCCTTGGGTTCAGATTTTCTACTTTCTTTGTTTTTGGGGGGTTGTTGGTTATTTTCTATTTTTCTGGGGTTTGTTTTGTTACTCTTTTTTCTTCTCTGGTTTTTGTACAGGAAGAAGACGGAGAAGAAAACAAGGGAGGGGGAAGAAGAAGAAAAGCAGGAATGGGGAAGAAAAAAGAAGAAGAGGAGGAAGAGGAAGAAATAAGGAAGTGACTTACTGGAGATTCAAGAATGGAGGTCCGGAACTACCGCCGGAGAAGATGATGAAATCGTGCCTATTTTTTTTAGAGTAGGAATTCGTGAGCCTGTTGAATCCGTGAGGGTGAGACCGAGAGGGAGAAGAAGAGCGGAAGAGGGGGACGATGCCGTGGGAGTGGTGCGGTAGGGGGCTGCGAGTAGCACAGCAGGCATGGGAGGTATGGCAGGTGGTGGGCGGTTCAGGTTGTCTAGTGCATTGGGATCAGCCAAAGCAGATGGGGAAAATGGAGGGTTGCAGATGATGGCCAAAAAACAAGTGGGAGATGGGAGGTTGTAGACAGTCGCCTTCGCCTGAGTGAGCGGGAGTTGGCGGAATTTCATGAGAGAGAGGAGAGCTGTGAGATGGAGAGAAAGGGGTGAGAGGGAAAGCTTGCCTGCTTTTTCTCCCTCTTGGTCGGCCCTTTGCCTTCTTAAATAGATCGAAGAGGAGGGAAAGAGAGAAATAGAAAGAAAGAAAGGAGGAAGGTGAGAAAATAGAAAGAAAAGGGGTAAAGGAAGGAGGGAGGGAGAATATAAGGAGAGGGAATAAAGAAAGGAAGGAGGGAGAGTGAATAGAAGGAGAGGGAAGAGAGAAAATGAGGGAGAGTGAATAGAAAGGTAGGGGAAAGGGAGGAGGGAGAGAGCACCCGGAAAGAGAGGAGGGAGAGAGCACATGGGGTGCTCTCTCCAAATATGATTTTTTGTTATTTCTTTTCTTCTTTTTTTTTTTGATTTTCTTCTTTTGGGTTTGTGATTTGTTATGTGGCAACTTCTAAAAAATCCATTTCCTTTCTCAAATATTTTTCCCATTATTTTATTTCAATTCTCTCTTAAAATATATTTTTTATTATTATTTCTTCCCCTTATATGTTTTCGTCATTTTTTGATAGTTTGGAAATACAAAAAATGACCCTTCGACTCGCGAACTCAGAATTTTACAAAATCATAGTTGTTTTGAAGGTGTTTCAGTGTAGAATCCAACTTTGATGTCAGAGAAATATTTTGACCCTCGGATTTAGTTGTTTGGCCTAAATGACCAAATTAGGGGTAAAACTGTCATTTTTCCAACAGACTTCGAATTAGCCCAAGTTTATATTCATTGAAGAGTCTTTTGGCTCAGGAATTCAATTTTGATATTGAAAATGGATTTAAGACTGAGATGAATTAGGTGGGGTCTATCAGGGGTATTTTGGTCATTTCACATGATTTTTGGGATTTTCAGAGAAAATTGGCAATATGATTAGGGGTGGTTTGGAGATGATTGGGGGACAGGAAAAGTCAAGCTCAAGCCTCCAGGAGCTACAAATATCAAGAGAAAGTCGCTCTCGTGCAAATTGGGGTGTGACAAAGAAAAAAGACAACCCCAATTTGCACGATTCACAAATGAATTATGCTTAAATCAAGATTATTCTCACATATTGAACTTCCAAGAACTTTTAGGGTGATGAAAATAATATGTTTGTCTTTCTCGGTGGCTTTGCCCATTCGAGAGAAGATAAATAAAGGGTTTGAATTTTCTAGGGCTTGATTCATGCCTAGAAATTCGAAAGGGTTCAATATTTCAATGGTGAGGTGATATATTTTGGGGAAGTTCAATATATGAGACGTAGCCTCAATTTTGAGCCGAATTTCCTTGGTGAACTTAGAGATAGGTGAAGACCATGGCTTATGGAGTTAAGTTTGATCTTTGTTTAGCTACTTCAACGGGTTGGACAGGTCCCAACCTCATTGATTACTATAGCATCACTGTTTAGGGTCAAGCCTATTAATGAGGCCAAAATCAATGGAGAGAGAGGTGCTTTTGACCATGACTGACACTTACAAGTGAACACTCTTCTCTTCTGATCTTGCTCTTTACTTTTACTTTTTTGACTACTTCAGAAATTCTGTTGCTTCCACCAGCTTCAAATAGCTCTGTTAGGGGTGAGTCGAGACATCTCTTCATTTACGCCTCTTGAGAGTTTGGTTTAGCCATACTGCTTTGTTAGGGAAAAGACTTAGATGCCTCTTCTAAACGCGTTCTTCCAGAGATATGAAGACATGCTCCACTGGCATTGTGTGCCGGTATCTTCTCTTTTACTTCCTGTGATATCTTTAAAGAATAGAGGAAAGCAAGAGTGATACACATTTGAACAGAAAGTGTGTGTAGAAAAAGGATTTCCAAAATTTTCTTTTCACATCAATATGATCAAGATAATTAAGGTAATTTTATCAGATGAAATACCAAGAATAAAATATGCAGTCAAATATTGAAAAACTTCATCCGTTGGTCAGAATCATTTAAGCTCATCCCCAATGATTACCAAAGTTATCACAATCGTCTTGAACTTTAGGGATCTGACAAAATTTCTAGTCTGGACGAATTAAAACCATTAAAGAGGATAATAGACCGAACTGCTTGAAAATCTGTGACTCTGTTTGATTGATCCATTTATTCCACTAGGGATGAATTGAGATGTGATCATCTTATTATCATAAATATCTGACTAACTTCACTTAAGATTGTTCACAAATGGTAAATGATTTTCTCTTTTCTTTTTTTTTTTTTACCATTTTGCTTCAAAAATTCCTCATGAACTTTGTAGGTGTTAGATTCCACATCCTTTTCACATTCTAATGATCATACCAAGCTTCTCCATTTTCTTATACCACTTGATTCTCCATTTCTAGCTCTCTTGCCTATAGTGCCTTTTCGGATTGTCATGCTACTTGAAACCATACATTCCATCATCAGTAATTAATACCAGGTTAAGACATGGCTTCCACTAAATATTACCTTGACCAAAAAGGACTTTAAAAGTAGGATGAAACGTAGGCTGGGTTTAAGGTTTAAGAAAGGAAGATATAAAGCTCAAAAGAAATTTCTTTGTTTGAATAAGTTGACCGGGTCTAGCTCGACTTGAGGGATTCTTTCAGTTTCCCTAATGACCTTATATTAAAAATTGCCCCAGTTTGGGCAATTCTAGTGTTTCTCATCCTACTTTGACATACTTGATATCTCATTTTGTCTCATTTTTCATCATCATTTTTTCCTTTTGCCCTTATCCTTTTCCCTTGCTTTTCATTTTTCTTTGTCTCGCAATCCATTTCATCATTTTTTTGGAGTACTCAACATTTCTTTCTCCACTATACGAATTTCTCATTGTTCCCAAGAATTACCCTTGATTTTACTTCTAACCCTTTCCTCAGTTTGGCGTAGCTAGTCCCAGTTTGGGTTAAAAAAGGAAAATATAAGGCTCAAAGGGTTTAACTAGGGATTTTTATATTTAAAGGTTCAAAAGAAAGATGGTCTCTGATCATTTCAAGGTAACATTTAGTTTAAGCAAACATGTCATTCAAAGATCTGGTTTAATAAGTTTAGGATAAGTCTCCACATCTGTATAAAGAATGTATGATTCTTCGGACAATACCTTGTGGATGATGTACAACCATTCCTGTGACGATCTAAATCTTCTATGGGATCTTCCTGGTGTAATAAGATAGAATCACCAATTTGAAAAGTTCCTGCTCTTCCACTTGTTGTAAGCTCCAACCACATGACTTTTATACGGTTGTCCCCATAACAGAACCGACCTGAGGTATACTCCATTTGCATGAATCTGGTATAAAAATGCCCTAACTACAATCCTGATAACCTCCATCGCTTTTGCTGACTCGACTTTCATCTGACATAATGATTAAGCAACAAAGTCTATATCCATCCTAAACATTTTTATAAGACCAGACGATGACCTTATATCTTCTCCCTTCTTCTCTTGAAGAGAGCATAACTTTTGATTCTCACTCTTTTACGAGTCACTTCCAGTCACCGAGTTCACAGATTTTATTTTTCTAATATTTGACTGTATTATTATTCAAGATGCGTCACTAGAAGAAAATAAATCTGAATTATCGAGTGCATATTGATGTGACATGAAACATTTAAATTCTTTATTGAAACAGAATGCTACTAGAAAACTTGAAACAAGAGTTTTTTTTTTTTTTTTTGAAATAAAGTATCACTAAGAAATTGAATTTTTATTTCCTTATTTTTTTGGGAACCTTCTTAAAGATACCTTTCCCAAGATCGAAGGTCCGTGGAAAAGCAAAAACCTTGAGAAAGGAGGATACAATGAGCTTCACTCCTCTCTTGCAATGACGGTCTCAGCCCTATCTACCCCAGTCATATTAAATTCAACTTAGATGTATGAATGAAACGGCCAAATCCTATGAAACCAATCTATGATGAATGAATGGAATGAAATATATGAATGACTTGCCCCAATCCTATTTAACAGGAAGAATGAGTAAACAACCTAGTCCTTTCTAACCAGACTGGGGTGAATGAATGAATGACCTAGTCCTATCTAACCAGACTATGGAATGTATGAATGAAATTGAATGAATGCATGACAAGTAAATGGAATGAGTATATGAAGTCCAATGGTTGGGATCTTGTAACGACCCGATCCTTGACCCTTAACTAATTATGATTAGTAACTCAATTAATCTAGATAATTAGATTTAATCTCACAAGTAACCGAGATTAATGACTAACTAAACCCTGACCTCATAATATTAGACCAACTTAAGAAATTGACGCGAGTTAAGGAGCCAACCTAACCTAGCAGTTGAAAAATTAGAGATTAATTAGGAGGTTAATTATTAAACGAAGCAATAAATTATATTAACCAACTTAATTCATCCGCCTCGACTCCATCAATAAAAGTCCTCTAACAGAGCATGTATACGAAGCCTATCGGAAAAGATATGAACCAAATCTCCAATTTACCCCCGCTACTGAAGATATTCACAGTTCGACCACTTCAGCCTATAAATAGAGAACTTACGTTTTCTAATTCAAAATTCTCAAACCCTCTTCCTCTCTTCTCTCTCTTAAAGCTATAGAGCTCATGATGGAAGGCCATGGAGTTTGTTAGTCGTCACATCGACCCCGACTCATCTACTCCGGCATCTCCTCGACATCACTCCGGCGAAAAACCCCCTAAGTTGAGTAACCTACTATGATTTATATTCGGTTGTGTTTATCGTTTTGGAAGCTTGGAGAAGGGTCGTATGCATCGTACCCACCATCTCCAAGGGAATTAGACCATGAAAGATTACATGTATGAGGAACCCTAAGCCCGGACCACCTAAACCACCTATCGGATGATATAAACCTAACCCTAAGTGTGGTGGAAAGAGGAAAACCCTAAAGTAGCCACTATAGACTATATTATAATCAATTTCAACCATAGAAATGCATTCATAAGAGTGAAACCTTACTCCCCAAAAAATTTCAGACCTTATAGACTTCTCTGTGGATTCAGCGCACCAAAGAGGTCGCCGAAACACAAAGAGACTTACTGCCTCGGGTTTGGTCACCGAGGGCAGTTTAGGCGCGCCGAATAGGTCGTCGAACCCCCTTTAGGCTTGCCGAAGGGTCAGCCGAACTGAACATTTGACCAAAGTAATATGATTTCTTGCCTATTGAGACACATTTGGACCAGATCTCAAGATTTCATTCCATTTGGCACACTTTGGTGTGTTTAGGCGCGCCGAAGAGGTCGCTGAGACCCCGCCAAAGATATCCAAGTGTCCAATGGAGGTGATTCCAAAGGGAACACATGTATCTTAACTAGTTACACGTGTTTGACCTATCTCCTGGTTAGTTAGACCTTTCATGCAAAATATGACCCCCCCAATCCGAAGTATTAGCTTTAATAGATTTGGCCGAGCAATGAGTGATTTCGGGAAATGATGTAAGCATGACTCCCGAACCCTCCCATTAGCTTGGTGCCATCATAATACGCGTGTGGGAATTCAAATGGGAATTAAAGAAGTTGATTAAACCTCTCATTGTGAATTTATGCGTATAAAGACCTTATATAGGGAATTTAAATGATTAAACCTTATAGTTGGGTCTTATGTGAATATTGTGTTTATTGATGACATGAATGAATATTTACATTTCTTATTCTCCTTTCTTCTAAATCATAAATGCTTGCTGTAGTAGTCCAATTATAGTGTATAGGTGTGGGTAAGTGGGTAAACTTAAATGAAAAGTATAATGTTAGTAAGTAGGATTTTATGCTCTGAATTCTTAGTTAGTAAGATTGTGTGTTTGCTTTCATAGTAAGCTAAGTTATGGGATTGTGCCCATATGATTGTATGATTTGAATGTATGCCTGTGAATTGTGAGTGTTGCATTAATAAATGAATTGCTTTGAATAATGCAAATGCCTTATACCGGCTGTGATAGCCTCAATCTAATACCCCACTTAATGCCTCGGGTTTCGACTGTCATTTGGGAAGATTGACTTGTAGGAATCTTTTAGTCCTATGAGAGGACACTATAATCGTATCCAAGCCTAGAGTGAACCCATATAGGGAACCTCGGCAGCCTTGAGAGATGATGGTGATTACCCAAGTATTGCTAGCGTCTACAAACTTGGAGGATGGTAAGCGACCCCAGGGGATATCGTAGGTTGCTGCAAGTCCTGGAATCAGCAAGGCCATGTTCTGTCGGGTGGCAAATATGTATGAGTCCCTGAGGGATACCGCAGGTGGCTGCAAGTCTTGGCTGAAGGCCTGTGATCAAAAATAAGATGTGGGGATTGTGCCCTAGGTTGAAAACCCTTAAAACTATGCTGTACACATAGAATCCTCCTACACCAAGGACTGGAAGGGGGAGTGACTTCAGGTTGTTGGAGCACTCTTGGGGTGCATTCAGATTGCTGGGACACCCTGGGTAGTCGAGTGGGATCACGTGGGATCATACACAATTTCACATCTTGGACAACGTTTACTTTTCTGTACTGCATACTTTGATATTAGTGTTAGTGCCTATTGAATGATGCAAGTGGCCTAATCCTCATCCTTAAAACAATGCATTTTGTATAGGATAGTCTGACTATTGAGTAATACCCC
>JAUPMG010155837.1:0-10921 GCA_031762675.1 Pachysandra terminalis | reverse complement strand
TTTTAGATGGGTTGATGGTAGTAGCTGTTCACAAGGCATCACATAATCTACTTAGCATCATAACAAACCTCTCTGTATTTGACATGTAATATGATTTTTCTTTCCACGTTTTTGGGGAAGAACTTTGCTACCTATGGAGCGTGATGCTTGGGAGGAATTGAAGAGAGAGATGAAGACCCAATTTCTTCCAGAGAATGTTGAATATATTGTCCGATGCAAGCTAAGACAGTTGAGGCACGGGCACCGTGAGGGAATATGTGAAGCAGTTCTTAGCCTTGATGCTGGACATTTGGTGTTCTTTTGGTAGGACTCTCTTGACGACGCCACTTTTAAGTTTTGAAGTAGTGACAAAAATTTGTCCACCAGTGTCCACTGTTGCTGTTATTGTTTGGTTGTGATGTTCTGATATTTGACTTCACCTTTTCCTTTTATATCCACGTATCTCCGAAATTCGATTTAAATTTTAATCTTGCAACAAGGAATATTGCTTCCTTGTTCTGGCTTTTGGTTTCATGGAGGCTTTCAATATTGCAACTCAATGGTGGATATCAAATTGCTTGTTTTTGCACTAATGATAGAAGTTTTTCCAACGGCATCCATTGTCGTTGTGGTCTTTGAAACGGTTCTCAAGCCCGATCGTACTTGGTTTACACAAGGACTGATCAGGATAGGTTAAGAAACAATGGGACTCAAACTCAGTCGCCTTGATTATTCTTCAATCCCTTGTGGGCTTTATTCCTTGTAGAGTTGATATTCTTTGGTTCAGTTTCGTAGTAAGTTAAGCAAATCACTCACTTTCCTTGTATCGATGATAGACTACTGGTTGGGGTAATGTTTGCTGCCATGAGAAATTCATTGCTGTGAGGGAGAGGATTGTGGAGGTTTCAAATTATTCCATTGATGGAGAAGATGGAAGAGTTACAACAGGTCTATCTTTAGGCACGCCTGTGTTTCAATGTTTCATTCTGAAATTCATATTGTTAAAAGTTTTGAAATGAGTTTCTGTTTGAGGTGTGAATGTCATATCCGTTCGAAAATGAGGTTGAGCTTGGCTTCTATAGGACAAAGCTTTGAGAGAGGTAGGGCAGGAATTTTCATAGAAAATTTGTTCTTCAGTTAGCTGTTGGGCTCTTAGGAGGGAGAAAAACAAACAGATCTTTTCGATGGCGTGGAGCACGATGTAAATTTGGTTATTAAACGAGTGCTGTCTTTGATACTTTTCTGTTGCAGTGTGCTAGAGTCCTGCTCAAGTTCAAGAATGGTTGGAATTGGTTTAGAGGGCTGCAAAAAGTGTGGTGCTGTGCTGGTTTGAATTATTTTTTTTTGCTAGCCTTTTTGCATAATTTTTGTGTGCATGGGGATTTGCCATATTTTCTTTTTGATACAATACAATTCAATACAATCTTCTATCTATCAAAACCATGGTTTTAAATTTCGCCAACATGGCCCCTAGCGAAACGAAATGTACGGGGAATTTGCTGAATTTCCCCTTTCCCTCATTTTGTCGAAATTTCGGCAAAATATAGCGAAATATTTCCCTAAACTTTCTCCAACCTGGAGAAATATTCTGCCAGGTTGGCGAAATATCACCAGAAATTTTTTGGTGAAATGTCTGGCAATATCGAAATTTAAAACCTTGATCAAAACAATTGTAGACACTGTTATTTGTTTCAGATCCATTGCATACAATGTCGAATGTTTTTTTGTAAACACTTGAATCTATTTTGAAAAATTCTTTTCGTTTACATATGCATAATCTTCATATTTGTTTATACTAGTGCTTTTTCGTGATTCTTTTTCTCCCTCATTTCCTTTTATCTTGCAGATTGATGTTGAGAATCCATGTGTAGTAATGAGTCAAGACAAAAGCAGAGAATTTTTGCATTCAGGGAATAGCAAAGATAAATTCAAGGTGAAATTATGTAGATTGCTGAATTTCCTTTTGAACTCATTATACCCATAACTATTACCTATAGTAATTTGCTCAATAAGTTACATGAAGAAAATTTCTATTACTTTGTTTGGTTGCATGGTGTGACAACTGTCTTCTTTTAGCTCTATTAATGTATTGAAGAATGCTATATGCAGTCTTATGCTAACACTATTTTTAACAGTTCTTTTTCAAGGCAACGCTCCTTGAGCATGTAAATGATTTACTTCAAAGTATTAGGAGTCGTCTGGATGCTGCCAATGCTATGGTTGATGAACTGGAGTCGTCAATAAGGCCTATATTGAAGGAAGTTAATGAGTTGCAAGAAAAGATAAAAAATATGGAACATGTAGAAGAAATATCGCAGCAAGTACAACTGCTGAAGAAAAAACTTGCTTGGTCATGGGTGTATGACGTGGACAAACAAATTTGTGAACAAACTGCAAAGCTTGAAAAGCTGAAAGATCGTATACCTACTTGCCAAGAGAGAATTGATCGACAAATGGTAACGCACTATTGAAAACCTTATCATTTGATTTTTTTTTTTGATTGTTGATGAACTGATATTATAAAAGGCCAAGAGAATGTACAAGGCAGCTAATTCCTGAGTAAGGAACTTGCAGCAAAGAAGAAAAAAATACAAAAAAGATGTAATTGCTAACTATATTGCTACGTGAGACATGCTTTGTAGTTATAACTTAGTGATTTAATTATTAGGAATGAAAGAGCTACTTTCTCATGTTCTTTTTATCACTATCTCCTGCTGTAACTTTGGTGCTCTGTCCTGTTATCTTATCTGGAAGACCCGTGGTCCTTCTAAGATGGATTTCTTCATGTGGACTGTTTTCCTGTATAAGAATCTCATGGAGAAAGATCATTTTTTTGAGTAAGTGGTCTATTCCTATTTGGTTTGCCCTCATCAAGTGGAAGTTGGAACCATGGATTATCTCCTCTTACATTGTTCTTTTTCTCTAAAGAGTTGGTCTTACTGTTTGGGTCTTTTGGTTCATTTTGGTGTATGCCCAAAGGCTATTTTGTGCTGTTGGTAGCTCTGATTTGGGAGTGGAGGGGGATGTTAAATCTTTTATGAAACCTTTGTTTTCCAATTTTTTTTTTGATCTCTTCGGAAAGATAGGGAGTAGCAGATAAGTAAAAGAAATTGGTGTGCATGTGTGTGGGCAGTCTTGTTCGTAGACTATTGTTTGTTGTTCTTATATCTCCAAGAGTTAGGAAGGATTTTATGACCTTTTTTTTCAGATTTATTTTATTTTTGGGTGTTGCCTTTATGACCTTTAACGGTATGCAAAAGTTCGTAATAATTGAGTGCCTGCTGTTACAATCTTGAACTAAAGCCATACAAGCAATGTAAGATGACTCGTCATGGGGTAAGAATTCCCCAAGAAGGTATTGATCAAAAAAAAGAAAATATTCCCCAAAAAGGTGAGTTATTTGTAGTCTTCTGACTTCATATTTTAGTTCTCCTTTGCGTTTTTTTATTTTTTATTTTATGATACTATTCTATTTCTTCTTTGACATTGTCATTTCATTATTCTACTACTAGATGCTCTGGTCTGTGTTGAATTATCACTTGCAATATTAGATTGAGCCCATCACTGTCAACAGAAAAAAAAAAAACCTGGTTAGCTTATGCTAATTTATCAGAATTTCCTCAACACTTGCACATGTATGATTTGAACAGCCATAATGGGAGCATTTCCTGTCTCATTGTCACACAGACTTTACCATGAAAACCTATACATCCTGTACTGCTACCATGATCACTTCTAGAGACACCAGGTCCTTGATTTAATCTCCTTTCTAATTGAAGAAACTAAGCAGCGTTATTCTTAGAATAGCTGAAAAAGGCTGTACAATAAGTGATATTCTTTGTAATCGAGTGTATAGTGTACACATTGTTTAGTGAGGCAAGACTATCACTAGCCAAGATTGGCTCCTGATTGATCGATCATCTGGTTTTGACCATGAAGATACTCCACCACTTGAAATTCTTCAATTTGGTGCTTTTGTAGCTCTATATCATTAGATAAATGATGATAAATGTTGAGCACTTGCCATATAGCTTGGGGAGAACTTTAATCCTCAGTTAATTGTCTCCTTAGTATGAGAGGAAAATGTTCTTGTAGAGTTGATAGATTCAAGAGAACATGTTCTCCATTGAGTACATCTCATGCACTGTATCCTGTAGGACCTGTACTTATTTTCTAGTTTGCAGAGTGTTACATCAGCACTAGCTGACGCCTCCATGTTGTTACACAATCAGGTCATCACTAGATAATTATCCCTTGGTGACTTATCATACTTCATATCGGATTTCACAAGTGGAGCACATGTAACATACTCCAGGTTTCCCTTTGCCCTAATGAGAACCTTCATTGGTAAAGTCCTCGAGTATAATTGACTCTGTTTGATTTAACTTTGGTGATTTGCATTACCAACACCATCTGAGGTGGTCAAAATAGGAGTTTCTCACTGTTTCCTTCCATAATGGTTTATCACAAATATCCAATAGATCTGGCTGAAGACTTTTCTCAGGCAATCTGTCAAACACCAACAGGCTGTAAAATCGCAAGTACATTAACTACAGTAGCACAAGAAGGATGCATGAAGCGAGTTGCACATGGCACTATGGCAGGGGTTCACCCCAACCCCAGATTTGCACAAGTGTACAACTGCATGAACAGCACTGCACTAACACCAGATCCATACCACACATTTACAGCAAATCTTTGTGAACTGTCAGAATAGCTGAAAAAAATAACTAGTGTCTGGTTGCCACATCAGCTATAGGAGACTCCACACATCTACCATATTTTTAAGCACTTAACAACATATGGTAGTACACCACATCCCCTTCGTAGAATCTTTTTTAAAGGGTTGCAACAACTAGCAACTTATTTGCCACCTACTGATGGTTGCTGCATACATGAAATGATAAACTGTGGATTAAAGAAAACAACCAAAACATAGGATTAGGGTTTTGGAAGAAAGGGGTAAAGTGATGGGAGAAATAAATTTAGCCAGAATGGAAAAGAAGTGATGAGTGGAAGCAACGCCGGATCATCACTCTGATACCAAGAAATAATTTTGACATGCACAATCATGCTGCGCCATGATTTTGTCAGTTGAGTATCTCAAAGGAGCTCTAGATCTGATGGCATCAGTCTTGTTCCGTTAATCTAGTCCTAAAAGTTTATTCTCAATTGGCATCTGCTTCCATTTGCTTATTGTTTGTATTGTCAAAGTCAAACCTTGTATCTGTTCTACTAGTGCTTTAAGCCATCAAATACCATCTTAACCACTTTGGTTGTCTTCAGCCATACTAGATGCCTTCGGAAAGATTTGATTTTGTTAATACAGGAATCACAGTTTGATCCATTCTAATCTTATTTGGAGGGGCTTTCTGTTTCACATTGTTAAAGGTTCCGACAGTGTTTCCACCTCCATCTAAATGTGCAACTCCTTTGCTCGCCTGTGCATTCCCTCCACCAAACTAAAACAATTATTAGTACGTCATTTCTCATCCTTTTTATCGGGCATTCCATTCTCTTTGAAGCTGTTTGTACATCGTAGGGCTCTCAGGATAAACATGACTGACCCACACCAGCCTGCATTGGCACTGTGATCACTGTTTAGATCTGATCAAACATTGTCCTTTTGTCACTAGGCAGCTGGGCCGATCATTAATCAAGATTTGCTTTGTAATTGGCTCACTGCCTTGTAAAAATTTATATCCTCTTGCTCCCACTATTTAGCTCATTATTTGCTAAGTATTGACCAAGATTTATCAGCTTGCACTCCATTTGATTTGTGATCGTTCTAGCTAATCGAATATGCTTCCTTTGATCTGTCATCTTCTATTTATAGTTGTTGGCTGGTCTGATCTTGTTCTGCTTCCATTGGCTAGTCTTTATTTATTTGGTTTTGGCTTGAATATTGACCGTTATGCCTTCTACTCTGAGATGATCCCATCACCATCTATGGGACTATTGGCTTGTTGGTCAGGTCAGCTTATCATCACCGATATTCTGCTTCCTTTCCTTGACTAACAATTCTAATCATTTTTTGGTTATGCTATCATTATTATTTATGTGTTTGTACTTGTGAATTTGGTTTTCCAGAACTGTCAAAGGCTTCTCTTCTTTCATTAATTCTGAATGAGTATTATGCTTGCCTCACATCTGAAAGCTTTTCCATTAGACAAGTCTAGCTATAGCCCTAGCTTTATTCCTTCCAAACATGGGTGACTTCTCTCTGTTTTTTTCTACCTTATGTTATTTTTCATCTGATCTCATCCCATCTGGATGCTCATTTGTTTGACTATGGGTTCAGCAGTGTTTGTTCATGCGTATTTGCAATTTGATGGACCATCTGGAATTCTGGATTTGTGGGACTATATTAGCCAATTTGATCATCTGGGGCTTCTAGCCCATATGAGAGCCCAAATGTTTATACTTCTGTTATCCAAGGAACCTGCAAACCCATTTGAATGTGCATCGGAATTTCAATTTTGTCTGAATATCGAAGCTATTTTAGGAGCCTACTGTGGAAGGCCCATCTGAAATTCTGGGGTTTGCAAAGCTGAGCTGAACATTTATGTGTAATTCTTAGCCATCCATTAGGCTCCTGGCCCATCTGTCTCACATACAAAGAGTTACGAGCTCATTGATTATGTCTGTCACAGTAGTTGTGCAGATGTCTCCTGAAACTGCCTCTCCCCCTCAATAGTTCTTATCAGCGGTTCATTGTAATTTTGGGATTCTTTTTGTTTAGGAACCTCTAATGGTGGACTTGTCACCATTTTCAGTTTGAGGAGATGAGTTCTTAGAGAGAATATGATGATGTTTATTATAGTCTATCAAAGGCACAAACATGCTTATCTTAGTATCAGTTAGCTGCCATAGATTTTTTTTTTCTAAATAGGTCAGATATAGGTGGATTCTTTGTATTTGGGGTTCTTTTTTGACTTATTTTTTAATCTATTTAAATCCAGTGGGATCTTTTTCATTTTTGTTAGGGTAACTGTTTTGTGAGTTTTTTCTCTGGGAGTCAACAATATCCATAGACATTTTCTGCGGATTAGTTTGTTATATTGTTGAATAGCATTTTTTTTTATTAAAATTTGTTTCACAGGTTAGGGTGGAGGATTTGAAGGAACGCCTTGCTCAAAAGAAAACAGAAATTGCTTGTATGATGGAAAAGACATTAGAAGTGAGAAGAACGAAGGATGAGTTGCAGCACATTCTTTCTTTGGTATGTCGAAACGAAAGAGAACTATTTAGATTTAACTCGTCTTTTTCTGATATCAGAAGTATGCCTGTTTCCTGTTGTTTCTTTCCCTTTCCTTTTATAAAACAAATGACATTGTGTGAATTTAGTTATTTTACAAGGCTTTGCAAATTCACAGTATACAGAAAACTTATCCCACCTAGTTGGGTTCCTATTGGTGGAATTATGCCTCACTCAATAGTCAACTGTGGGCTGCATCGTGTAAATTCATTGTCCATGGGCCACAAAATTGTGACAGAGAATGGCCATGGTTCAAAATATCGTATTGAGGTAGCGTATTGGTCGGTCTGAAAACGGATACGTATCTTATACGCTGTAAAAGTCATGGATGTAGTGGATACACATGAAAAATAATGGATACTTAAAACATGGCTCATCTAGATGCAAAGATGTATCATACAGCCTCACACATAATATATTAATGCAGAAACAAACCAGTATGTGCACATGCGCATGAAAACTTGATTAAATGTAAAGGAACGCTATAATTTATCACACAAACTAGTGACACCCACATAAACTCATTTATATCTAGTGGAATATACGCGCGCGCACACACACACACACATATATATATATTATATTTGTCATAAGATGATATTATATTTCTAAGATTCGAAATATACAATCAATCATGCATAAAAACCTAATCTAGGATGACATTGTGTATTTTTAATTTATGTGTGTGTGTGTGTGTGTGTATGTATATGTGATCAATCCATGGGACTAATAGATTATGAATTTGAAGTTTTTTTTCCCTTTTCTTTAACCTATGTTACGTATATGTAAATTATTTAAATAATTTATTTATAAATTATGTAATGTATAATAGTAAACTAACTAAATAACTTATATATATACATATATGTTGAAATTTCAAAGGATACATATACTATAGATGTATATAATATTCATGCATTCATATCTTTAAATATTATAATTATACGCAATCATTGCAATGTACATATATTTGTATGTATATATTACAAATATAAATATGGGTATATATGTGTGTGTGTGTGTGTATACACACATATATACATATATTATCTATCTAATATAATACACTATTATGTTATCAAATAAGACTCTTAACTTGGGTATCAAATAAAACTCCCAAGTTAAGGCTTACACAAAGCCTGCTTTTATATCATAGATAGAATACACTGGCTATATACGGAATTATAACTCTTAAGGCCTTTTATAGTCCAGTTTTCATTCAGAAAATAAGCAGCAACAAATGGAGTCTGCTTTTGTATCATAGATAAAATAGTATCGAATCGTTACTTTTAAGGGCTTTTAATCCCAGTCTTCATTCGGAGAAAAAAAAAACAGCAATGAATGTGTGGAGCTGCTCAACAGGTACCCCTCTCTTTTCCCCCTCTATTTTCTCTCTTCGCTTGGTACTTTCTTTTCCTAAATGTATCGAGAGTATCAGCTGTGTTGGTCGACACATGTATCGTATTGGTCTATATGATCGATGCTTTGACCGTATCGATCAGTTCATTGTTTTAAAAACATCGTATCTTCCCTTGTGATCTAATGTGGGAAGAACTTGAGGAACATAAAAGGGGGTGGATGTCTCCTTGGAGTGTAGGGGGTGACTTTAATGTCATTAGATTTTGTTCTGAGAGATCGGGGTGCAGAAGAGTAAACTCATATATGCAAAACTTCTCAGATTTTATTGAGATGGATGATTTGATAGAAGTGCCGCTTTTCGGAACGGAATTTACTTGGTCAAACAACCAGGAAAACCAAGTTTCCTCAAAAGTGGACAGATTCTTGATGTCGGTAGAATGGGAAGAAGCTTACTCTTGTGTGCAAGCCATCTCTTTGCCTAAAGTGACATCTGACCATACCCCAATCATGCTAGAATGTGAGGATAAGTTAGTAAAAAAAATGTTCATTTCGATTCGAAAACGTGTGGCTGGAGGAGGAAAATTTTGTAGAGTTGGTGAGGAGTTGGTGGCACGGGTTCGAACTTAGTGGTTCACCAAGCTTTGTTTTATGTAGAAAACTGAAACTTCTAAAAGAAGAGCTTAAGAAATGGAACAAAACCAAAGTGGGTAGGGTGGAGAATAAAATGGGGATTCTATTGGAAAAAAATACAGAAGTTAGATGTTGCGGAAGATAAAGGGGAGATGGGAAGAGAGGATAGAAAGGAAAGAGAGAATCTCAAGAAGGAGCTTGCTAAGGTGGCAAGAATGGAGGAAATTTGCTGGAGACAGAAATCTAGAGCTATTTGGCCGAAGGAAGGAGATAAAAATACAAAGTTCTTTCATAAGATGGCGAATGCAAGGAATAGGGAGAACACAATCAGTAGAATTGAAGTGGACGGGGTGGTTTCTAATGAGGAAGAGGAGATTAAGAAAGCTATTGAGGAATACTTCAGGTCTCTTTTTGTTGAAGAGTGTTCCTTTAGACCAGCACTTGAAGGTTTGGAATTTGATAAATTATCATCTCAGGCTGGGGAAGGATTAGAGAAGACATTTTCGGTGGAGGAAGTGAGGGAGGCAATAATGAGTATGGAGGGTGATAAGTCACCACGGCCAGATGACTTCTCCATGGCTTTCTATAAGAAATGTTGAGATATCCTTAAGGAGGATGTTATGAGGGTGTTTGAAGAATGTTTTGAATTCGGCAGGTTTGAAACAAGTGCTAATACAATTTTTCTGGTTTTAATCCCTAAAAGAGAAGGAGCAACTGATCTGAAAGACTTCTGTCCTATTAGCTGGTGGGTAGCCTGTATAAGATTATTTTCGAAGTGTTGGCGAACAGACTAAAGAAGGTAGTTGGCACTGTGATTTCTAACTCTCAAAGTGTGTTTGTAAGTGGTAGGAAAATTTTGGATGGAGTATTGCTAGCAAATGAATGCATAGACTCAGTTTTGAAAAACAATCAGAGTGCTTTATTGTGTAAAGTTGATTTGGAAAAGGCGTATGATCATGTAAGTTGGTCTTTCTTATATTGCATTTTGGATAGGATAGGTTTTGAGGAAAAAGGGATAAGATGGATGAAAAGTTGCATATTGATGGTCTCCTTGTCAATTCTGGGGAATGGGACAGCGGTGGCTGGTGGGATACTTCACGACCTCAAGGGGTATTAGACAAGGAGACCCACTATCCCCTTTTCTATTCATTTTGGTAGCGGAAAGTCTTGGAAAAATGATAAAGCCGGCAGAATCTCTGGGTTTGGTGCAAGGAGTGACGGTGAAGGAATCAGCCCCTAGTATTTCCCACCTCCAATTTGCAGACGACATTTTGATTGGGCTGTAAGATTGAGTCGTTGCCATCAGAATATTTGGGGATTCCTTTGGGGTTGAAATACAAGAATAGGAGTGTATGGAACAAAGTGGTGGAAAGATTAGAGAGAAAGTTGGCATCGTGGAAAGTGAGATATCTATCAAAAGGGGGAAGACTGGTACTAGTGAAGAGCTCTTTGGCAAATCTGCCTACACATTTTATGTCATTGGTGAAAATTCCGACGTCGGTTGCAAGGAAGTTAGAGAAGCTTCAAAGAGACTTTTTATGGTCTGGATGTGGGGAGGAGCACAAGTATCATTTAGTGAAGTGGGGAGTGGTTTGCTTGAAGAAAGAAGAGAGGGGGTTTAGGGTTAAGAAACATTACTAGATTTAACTTGGCTTTATTGGCTAAGTGGCTTTGGAGATTTGGGAAGGAGGAAGG
>JAUPMG010155836.1:0-24565 GCA_031762675.1 Pachysandra terminalis | reverse complement strand
CTGGTTGTAATAGGGCTCTCCTAAAGCCATTATTTTCTTTAGATGTTATTCAGATCTTTATGTATTTATTTTGCTTCTGCTACTCTGTTATGAATTAGTTGAGATCGTTATCTCAAGCCGAGTTCTGACACGAAAATCCGCGGTCCAGAAATAGATCCCGAAAGTCTCACCTCGAGATCCGTGCCATCCCACCTAGGGATTTGGGTTACGGGATTTGGGGCGTAACATGCTTGACCTTACCATCGGACTTTCACATCAGTTGAAGGTACCAATCTAATTTGAGTGTTGTTATGATTCTAATATCATACTATGGTGTGGAAGTCCCGGATGGACTGATTATTTAGGTTCAGGGATTTGGCCATCCCATTATTACCCCATTATTTTCATCTCGATCACATATTAATATACGTAATGGATGCGGAGTGAAATTCTGTTGGCATTCTCTTTATGCAAGACTCATTGAGGTTAGTCTTATTTATGAACGCCTTGAATTTTTGCCTTGCTCTTACCGCAAATAAGTGGGGGAATTGTGCCCTCTTGGTCGAAGCCCCTTAAAACTATGATGCACACATAGAATATCTTACTTGAGTAGCCCAAATAGGGGAGATGGTTCGCTAAGACATTTTGCTCGGTAATTGATTGGTCTAGTGTGGGGATTATATAACTCGAATTCTAAATAGCATGCATAATTGCACAGTATATGTTTTTGCATGAATCACACTTGGTGATTACCCATTCATTGTTGCATGAGCATGCATTTCATTCATTAATAACTAAACCTGCATTCATATTGCATTGTATATCATCTTTATCATATCATTACATATATTCTGTTTTTGTTTATGTTATATCACTGCAGAGTGTCTTTGAGCCTATTCCAATCTAAAATGTGGTTTAATTGATTTATTTACTGAGCTAAGTGTAGCTGACACCTTTGAGCAACCATTTCAGAATCTTTAGTGAATACGCAGCAAAACCATGGAGATTAAGGTGGAGACCAATGCCCAGATGAAGATATTAATTATATTTAGGATTTATTTGCTTATTTTGGTAGAACATGTATTAGGGATTATTTACTTGGATTTGTGAATAGGTTAGTTAATTGGGATTTGATTTAAACATGAGAATAGGATATCTTATTTATTCTCCACTGTGACTTACTCGATTGTTTTGGATGTAATAGACTTAGTAATTATTTCATTAAAAGTAATTTATACAAGTCTTACATGATATTTCAATGGTTGGCTCTTATTACTTTCCACTCCCATAAGGATATGGGGTGAGACTCGCGGTTTGAACCTAAGGGATTCCCACGTGAATTTCCTTTAAGTTTGGGTCGTGACAAAAGTGGTATCAAAGCTTAAGTTTCCTGTGAACCTAAGTTTTATGACCCCTAATACCAAAAGTGATGTCAGTGTCTAGGTTTTCATGTTTCTAAATCAGATTTCAAAAGTTTTTGATTGCCGATATTTTTAAAGTTTTTAAGCTGCCGATATTTCAAAGTTTTCTGTGTGTTGTGTGAACTATTAATAAATCTGGGATTTTAGTTTATGATAAAGAATTGGATGCTGTCTTCTCTTTCTACAGGTACTTAGTTGATTAGTAATGGATGGTAGAAGAAGGGATGATGTGGATATGAGTACAGTAGCAGTAAATGATGAGGACAGTCAGAACCTACAACTTAGTGGGATTTTACAAGCAATAGGGCAGATAGCCTCTACGATACGACAACAACAAGCATGAGTGCGAGTAATGCTTTAACATGAGTACGGAAGTGTTACAACTGTGGGAAGTATGGACATCAATCAAAGTGATTGTCAGTCACCAAAGGACCAATGGCGAAACTCATCACAAGAATCAAGGAACACTCAACGCAAGGGTAAGATGCGATGTTTCAACTGCGGAAGAAATGGACATTGCTGGGAAGATTGCCGGTTACCAAGCAAACAAACTGAAGAAACAAAAGTGTACACCATGGAACAACAACAAGACAAGGAAATTAAAGGTACTATTTGAATTCAGCAAAGGTTGATTGGTTACCAGAACATACCAAAGGTAAGTATCTTAACTTTTCTCAATCGGGGATTATCAGCATTGTCTTAATATGGGTAGACTGTAATAACCCAACGAAAACATAGGATTAATTTGTAATTAATGAAAATATAGAAGTTATGGTGTAATTAAAATAAGAGTTTAATTAAAATTTTAGTAGTTAGCTACAAATTTAACTTTCACTGTTTGTGATTGGTGGGTTGCACTATAGGAAACTAAAGTTCTTCACACACAATCATAACTCTTTAAGTTATAATGTGTGGCCAGTCCTGATAGGTATTAATTAATTCATTAATAAAGGTTCATTAATTATTTAAAATACTAGAATAAGTATTAGTTAATTCATTAATAAATACTGATATTTACTATTTAAAATAAATTATTTAAATCAATATAATTGCTGATATTTTTTTAAAACTTAATATTAGAATTAATATTCTCTAACTAATTTAGTAATTTTGAGTATAAAACATAATATAAGTTTCTTACATTCCATAAACTAAAGTAGAGGCAATATACCTTAATTATATAAAGTATAAAGTATTTTCATACTATAAATTTACAAACTTGACTCTTTATACGTAAAAATATAATGTATTTATATTAAATTATTTTTAAATTAATTATCTTAATATAAATATTGATCATAATTAATATAAATCCTAGAAGTATTAAATTTTTCTAGAATATTTTAACTTCAAAATTTTTATTCAATATTTTTATGTACAAAGTATTAACATACATCGTTACTATTTTAGGAGTTTTCCTTATAAGTATTAAGATAGAATTTATAAAATTGTATATAAAATTTTAAAACTCTAAATATGATTTCTCAAACTATATAAACAAATATAGTACATTACAAACTCATTTCTTTCAATAATACTTGCTGGAAAAATATATTTTGATTAGAATAATTATAAATTATTGAAATATATATAAAATCTTATATAAGTGATTGTAAGATTGTTTTAAAGATAAATTTTATATATGTGTATAAATATATGTGTAATTTTATAATAATTTATAATTTATAAACTTGTTTACATAGAAGTTTTTATAAGTAAAACCTTCCAGAAAGAATTATATTTAAATAAAAAGTTGTTTTGATATAATGATAATAATAATAATAAATCAATGATAATAAAAATTATTCATACATGGATTCCTTAAAAATCTGTATATCTATAAAATTATTATTAAGAAATCTTAATAGAAGATTAAAATATATATTTTCTAAATGCTGTTAAATCTTTAAAAAAAAATTATGATTATATATGTATAAGTTGTTATAATAATGAATATGATGAATTCTGAAAAAAAATTCTTTTATCATATGCAAAGCTATTTTTATTATGATTCCTATAAGTTTAAAAACAATACAATCTACTTTAGTATTTTGAAACTAATTAAGTAACAACACCTAAGTACTTCAATTTCGAGGAAAATTCGTTTAAGGAGGATAGAGTGTAACAACACGAAAAACTGAAATAGAAAATTCGTTTTTATACGAGGGTAAAATTGTAATAGGATAAACTGTATTTATTAAAACACTTATATAATAACTATATACTTAACTTAACCTATAAGATTATATTAAGACTTTATATAACCATACATTAAAACATATTATATTATTTGAGCCTTATTTAATTAAGTGTTGGTCTTAATTGAATTGTCTTGGGCTTAATTAATAGGAACTGGGCTTATAAACCTTTATTGGGCTTAAGTGATTAAGTATAGACCTTAATGAATTAATTAGCTTAGTGGGAATAAGGCCCAAAACCCACAATTTAAAAACATAGTTAATCTCTTTTTTTATAAAAACCTTCAAGAAAATTTGAGTTAGAAAGTGATTAGGATTCCCAAACAGCTTAAAAATGAAGCCTATTAGTTGTAATAGGATTACACATTAAATAAAGTAATTAAAGACTAGTTTAAGTAAGACTACGACACTAAATAAGGATAATATAGATTCTAATTAAAATATGACTTAGAGATAAAAGAAGATAAATACTAAGTTAACTATAAGTAATAACTTAGATCTAAAGGCCACAATTTAACCAACTATATTAAACGACTAGGATTAATTAAGATAATTATGGAACTAACCCTAAACTAATAAGGAAGCTAGAACATATAATAATTAGAACACATTAATCTATCTAAAGGTAAATAAACCATAATTAATCCTAAGATAAGTAGGATAAGACTAGATAAAGTAATCATATTAAGATTAGAACATCTAAAATCAATGGTTAGGATTTCGTTGGAACACTTAGATTAAATCTAATGGTTAGGATTAAAGATAAAAGACTTAAAAAAATTGATTAGGATTAAAGTAAGATAAAACCAATGATTGAATCCTACTAGATCTAGAACACTTTAATCCAAGGGCGGCAATTGAACTAGTCTAATCTAAAGGCTGTTAATTAACACATAATCCTAAACTAAGTACAATTCATAAATCAACAAGTAACTAATAAGAATCTATGTAAACACTAGAGGGGACGTGCGATCCATAATTCTAAAAGTGAGAGAGTGTAGAAGATTGCTGGAACTCCAAGAGCATGGAGAAGAAGAACAGTTCAGATTTGAACTGAGAAGGAGAGGAAGAAGATCCGACGAAGAATAGCCAAGGTAAGTAATTCAATTAATCTTTTTTTTTTATTTGGATATAAGTGAGATGTCATATTCAGTGAATATGACAAAGCGCACTATTTCAAATTGAAGAACAACTTACATTATTTTAAAACATAAGTTTTCAATGCATGATTATCCCAACCAAGGTAAGTTGTAGTTTTGTCTAATATTTTGTTTGGGTTAGACTCAATATGTGATTTTATTATAAGTCTCTGTTGATGATTTCTTCTAAAAACAATTTAAAATACAAAAAATACGAGGATTTGTTGTTTCTGGGCAAACCGGCAAACTGTAGGCGTGCTGGTTAGCCTGCCGGTTCACCCAGGTGGCATCCGACAGACCAACCAGTGTATCGGTTAGCCTGTCGAACACCATCGGTAGACCAACCGGCATGTCGGTTAGCCTAGCCCATCGGTAGACCAACCGGCATGTCGGCTAGCCTGTCGGTGGACATATTGTGTATACCATGTGAAATTAGTCCCTGCCCAGCCCTCCGGTGGCCAATCGGCTGGCCGGTTAGCCTGCCGGTGGCTATACTTGTCTGCATCTTTGAATTTTTGGTCCTTGCCTAGCCTACCGGTGGCAAACCGGTGTACCGGTTACCCTGCCAGTAGGATTGATTCTGCATATTGCTTGTTTCCAGCCTCTGCCTAGGCTGCTGACAGACCAACAAGCATGCCGGTTAGCTTGCCGGACAGCCCAAGTTTGGTTATTTGATTGTTTTCATAATGTGTATTGGATTCCTGATCACTTGTAACTAATTGTATATTGATTATGATAAGTTTAGGACATGGTTAGATGATTGTTATAACTGATTGATGATTCCTTATATTTTATCATATATTATGCATGATTTGACTTGTATTGAATACCATGAGGCATATACTATGTTATATAAATTCATATTGATCACTTGCACTTATTTTACGATTGTACACAAATTGTATGCTTAGTTAGTGTGCACAATCACTACACATGCACAACAAAGCCTGATTGCATTATTGACCATATTCTAGTCATATGCTTGACCATACCATTAGACTTTCACATTAGTTGAAGGTACTGATCTAATTGAGTGTTGTTATGATTCTAATATCATACTATGGTGAGGAAGTCGCAGATGGACTGGTTATTTTGGTTGAGGGATTTGGCCGTCCCAATATTACCCCATTATTTTCATCTCGATCGCGTATTATTATACGCAACGGATGCCAAGTGAAATTCTGTTGGCATTCGCTTTATGTAAGACTCACTGAGGTTAGTCCTATTTATGGACACCTTGGAGTTTTTCATTGCCCAAATAAGTGGGGGAATTGTGCCCTCTTGGTCGAAGCCCCTTAAAACTATGATGCGTACATAGAATATCTTACTTGAGTAGCCCGAATAGGGGGGATGATTCGCTAAGACATCTTGCTCAGTAATTGATTGGTCTAGTGTGGGGATTACATAACTCGAATTCTAAACAGCGTGCATAATTGCACAGCATATGTTTTTGCATGAATCACACTTGGTGATTATCCATTCATTATTTCATGAGCATGCATTGCATTCATTAATAACTAAACCTGCATTCAAATTTCATTGCATATCATCTTTATCATATCATTACATATATTCTATTTTTGTCTATGTTATATCATTGGAGAGTGGCTTTGACCATATTCCAATCTAAAATGTGGTTTAATTGATTTATTTACTGAGCTAGGTGTAGCTGACACCTTTGAGCAACCATTTCAAGATCTTTAGTGAGTACACAACAGAACCATGGAGATAAAGGTGGAGACCAAGACCAAGATGAAGATATTAATTATAATTAGGATTTATTTGCTTATTTTGGTAGAACATGTATTAAGGATTATTTACTTCGATTTGTGTAATAGGTTAGTTAATAGGGATCTGATTTAAACATGAGAATAGGATATCTTATTTATTTTCCGTTGTTACTTACTCGAATGATTCGGATGTAGAGATTTTGTAATTATTTCTTTAATTTCATTAAAAGTAATTTATACAAGTCTTATATGATATTTCAATGGTTTGGCTCTTATTACTTTCCACTCCCATAGGGATATGGGGTAAGAGTCGCGATTTGAACCTAAGGGATTCCCACGTGAATTTCCTTTAAGTTTTGGTCATTACACTTGCACAGCATATGCCTACATTATTGCATAATGACCTTGTATTGGTCAAATGCATTGACTTGGCTATCACAACTTCATATTGCTGGAGCATATGATTATAACAAGAGTATTATAGTCCGGAAATCATAATAGGTGAGGAGGCTTGTACTTGCATGTGTTGAGGGATTGATCATCCCAATAAACCAATTGATTTGTTTATTCCCAAGAGAATATTGGGAAGATGATAGGTAAGGGAAGGTTCATGTTTATGAGGCCCAATATCCGAATCATAAGAGTGATATTCTGTTAGTAAATTGACTTATGTATGAATCACAAGGAACCATTTACATTTGTGGAGTCCTAGAATTTATGTCCATGATCGAAAATAAGGTGAGGCGTTTGTGTCCTCTAGGTCGAACTCTTAGAACTATGATGTACACGTAGAATAATCTACTATTTCAGCCATGTATTAGGGGATGAGTTAGGTAGTATGATTGAGATCATGTGTGGAACATACATATAGACGGATACTATACAGTGCATTGCATATTAAAATTGTTTGTCTAAATCACATGTGGTGATCATACTTAGGTGCACAGCATGCATTAATAATTGAACTAGCATATTGAATTGCATATTTTATCATATTGTATCCTTATTCACGTCACATGATTATTGGCATATGCATTACATTACTTCATTATTGGTTATATCATGTTTCCTTGAACCCTAGGGTTGTGTTCATATGTTTGCTGACTTAACTATGCCTATGAATCATTGCTTGTGTGTATAACTTGAATCTGAACTTATGAGTTGTTTATATGGATTGCCATTGGAGAGTGGCATTGTCCATCCTTCAATTATAAACATTGTTAAACTTGTTTACTTACAAAGCTAGTGTAGCTTACGCTTTTGAGCATAACATTTTCAGGATCTATAGATGATGGACGTGAAGATCAAGTTGGAGGATAAGGATGTTTTGAAGATGATGTTTATTTCTAAGTTTTTATTGACAATTTTAATAGAACTTGTATTAAGGATTATTTGATGTATTTCAGTACTTATTTTGATAGTTAATAGGGATTGATTTTGAAGCATGAAACTAAGTATTTTATTTCATTTTCCGCTGCTATGTTATGTATGTTTTGGATGTAATAGCCATACTTTGACTATATTTTCTTTATTATTTAAATTCTCAGTTTTTACCTTATGAATTTGGCTATGTATTGTTTATCCACTCCCATCTAGATATGGAGTTACAACTAAATTTAGGGACTCCAATGAGATCTCTAGGTTTAGGATGTGACAAAAATGGTATTAGAGCCTAAATTTCTGTGAACCTAAGTTTTATGTGCCCTGATACCAAAAATAGTATCAGAGCCTAAGTTTTATGTTTTCAATCAATTCCAAAAGTTTTTGATGTGACGATATTTCAAAAACTTTCTTTATGTTGACATTCCAAAAGTTTTCGGCGTGCTAATTGTTTACTCAAACATTGGTTGCGAACTTAAGTATGGGCAGATTCCTTTCTTCTTAAACAGATTACTGTTCATTCTACTCATATCGGAAGGAACAAAGTTTTACACATCAGGGTGATACTGAGGGTGAGGATACTATGGAGTAACCATGGAGGATTCGAAGAGACAAGGGAACTAGAAGCGGATATTCAAGGTAAGTGTCTCAACTTTTCTCTGATGTGGTGAGCGAATTTTGAGGACGAAAGTTTCTTAAGGAGGGTAAACTGTAATAACCCAACAAAAAATAATATGATTAATGTGTAATTAATATAAAATTATGGGTTAATTTAAAATTTTAGAAATTAGCTATTATGTTTGACTTTTGACTGATTGTAATTGGTGGATTGTACCAATAGGAAACTAGGTGCATCACACACAATCATAACTTCTTAAGTTATCACATGTTGCTAGGATCTTAAAAGATCTCAGTAAATAGATCAATGGCTAGGATTTCGTAGGAACATTCAATTCTCAATCAATGGTTAAGATTAAAAGACTCAAATCTAATAAGATTCTCCCTAAAACTAGAATAGCAATAATTCAAACTAAAAGCTAACATTTTAGAAATAATACTTGTAATTAGAAACCCACATGGGCTAGAAATTGAATAAAAGGAAATCTTCTAGAAGTTAAATCTAAGCTTCTAACAAACAATAGTAAAAAACTCATATTTGAAACTAACCCACATGGGCTAATATTTTCATCCAATGGCTGAGATTAATGACTCCCAATCAAGGGTTGAGATTAAAGGTTAATAGTTACTAATTAGAGAGTCCTTAAGTGTATATAAACATAGGACCACTAGAGGCTAGAATCACTACTAAATTCATTGGAGAAGAAGAAGAAGAAGAGGAAGAATAGAGGTGTAACACACTACACCACACGACCAAATCAAGGTAAGTACTCAAGGATATCAGTATTTATGATTTTAATAGGAGCATTATTGTTTTTCAATCATTTTTCATAGTTTTACTTGTTTTCCAAGTTTAATTGCAGGAAGAGGTAAGATTGTTTTAAGTTGGTTTTATGTGATGTTTTTATTAGGTTTTGTTCAGAATTCAATATTCGTCATAGTCTCTTAACAAAGTTTTGTGATTACAGTTGAAGAAAAGGATGAAATCTGGAGTTTTGGCTTAAACCCGAGCTTCGGCAAGCCGAAGAGTCCATCGAACCTACTCAAAACCACTCGGAATATCGAAGGTCAACCGAACCCAATGGTAACATGTTTTGAATTATGGAAAGTGCACGGAGAGCCCACCGAGACTTAAACGAGGCCCCACCGAATCTCAGAGACCAATTTAGGCTTATTGGAAAGTATACCGAACTGACACACTCGGCATACCGAGACCCCACCGAGTCTAACAATGTGACTAACCTAGAACCCCTTTGGATTTCGGCAAACTGTTCGGTACACCGAAAAGTCCACCGAGACCCTACCGAGCCCATTCAGCAGACCCCTCGATCTACCGAGAATTACATATTTAGGTTGTTTGATCTGGAATTTCACACACATGCTTAATATGATCTGATTTAATTGACTATCCTATTATATTGGTTCGAATCTATGTGTATCATATGCTCATATCTTATCTTATTTGATCGTATTTGCTAACATTGATCTTATTGGCTATATTTGATTAACATGTTTGACCTACTTTCACATTACATGCTTAATTCATAATCATTACTATCATGTTAGCTAAATCATATTATACCTTGTATGCATGTGTTTATGAAATCATGATACATTGATATGAATCCTTGTTACCTACATATTTATCATTACCATGCTAATTAGTCTTCATTACTTATATGTTCATTACTATCATGCTTATTAGATTACATTACTGCCATCACAATTAGTTAGATCATAATGCACATTGTACACATACCTTGTATGCTTAGTTAATGCGCACTTCTCACTTGCACAACATATGCCTATATTATTGCATAATGACCTTGTATTGGTCAAATGCATTGACTTGACCATCATAACTTCATATTGCTGGAGAATATGAATATAACGAGAGTACTATGATTTGGAAATCATAATAGGTGAGGAGACTTATACTTGCATGTGTTGAGGGATTGATCATCCCAATAGACCAATTGATTTGTTTATTCCCAAGAGAATTGTGGGAAGATGACAGGTAAGGGAAGGTTCATGTTTATGAGGCCCCATATCCGAATCATAAGAGTGAAATTCTGTTAGTAAATCAACTTATGTATGAATCACAATGAGGCATTCACATTTGTGGAGTCCTGGAATTTATGCCCATGATAGAAAATAAGGTGAGGCGCTTGTGTCCTCTAGGTCGAAACCCCTTATAACTATGATGTACACATAGAATAATATACTATTTCAGCCATGTATTGGAGGATAAGTGAGCATCCTTGGGCAGCATGATTGAGATCATGTGTGGAACATACATATAGATGGATACTATACAGTGCATTGCATATTAGTGATAAGTCATGTAAATACCACATTTTATAACCTTAATTACATGACTTATCTGATATTTTTCTCACTTTTAATTCTCCAGTTTACCTAGAATTTATCAAAATTCTTTTATCTTTGCATTATATTTTAATTGTCTGAATTATGCCTAATTTATTGATGCAGAAACATTTTTGGGAAAAATCCAGGTCTAGATGGGTCAGCCCACCTTGGTCAAAGGCAATCAAACTCAAATCAGTTCAATTCAGGCGGGTTAGATCAAGAATCAGAAATTAGATCCGACCCGACCCGACTCAAATCACTAAAGGCGAGCCAAACCGACCCATCCAAAGAAGCTACACCCAACCCACTAACCGAGTCGACACAGCCCAACTTGCCAAAGGCGAGTTAACTCGTCCTCTTCTCCATTCTTGCATTTTGTTTTTTGGAAACCAACGTTTGAAAATTCCTTGGTGATCAAAGAAGAAAAAGACTGAATTTCTTGAACCAAATTATTAGTCAAAAACAAAGTTTAAATTCAAGGAAAACTAATTTGGATAGAATTGAATAAGTTTGAAGAAAATTGGTTAGAATAAAAATTAGCAACAAAAGTTTGAATCAATGAAGGAACTGATGCGTTTTTGGCATCTTTCGGAATTGGAAAGAAGTTGTTGGTTTGTTTCGGCAAGTGAAGAAACTTGGTTGGGAAGGAAGATTTCGAAATTAGAAGGAGTTGAACCTATCTTTGTGTTTGAAGAGAAGCCAAGATTAAAAAATAGAAACCAAGAACAAAATCAGCAAGTATAGATGACTTCTCTATAAGTGGATGATCTGAACGTGAATGGGGGCTAAAGGGAGCTGGACGACGTGAGAGAGAACCCAATTGAAGAATTCTTTTTCTATTTTTCTTTTCTCTTTTTAATTTTCTGTTTTTATTCATGCTCTTGAAGGAGGCTATGGAAGTTCTTCACTCCCTCATGAGCTAAATTTTGTTGCTAAGGCTTTGATGTAGTCTAGCCATGATGTTTTAAATTCTTGTATTATTGCTATTGTATTATTAGTCCATATTTTAGTATTTTATCATTGTGTTTAATCCAATTGAATGTTTGATCACCATTTAATTGTTTTTGTTAATTGTATTGAGACCGAGAGGAAATATACAATGTTAGTTTCTTATAATAGAATACCATATTCTACATGTTGATAGAGGTATTGCATGATTTATGTAGCTTTGCATGAAAATCCATAGAACTTAATGTGCTTGCATGCTTTTAAATTCACATAAAGATATCGTGGGTTATCGCGTGGAGGTAAGTTCATTGGTGCATGAGAGAGACCTTTGGATAAATTAGGGATTTTCTCTTTCAAATTGGATTGTAGTTTTCAATAGCATGAATATTTATAGTTTAATTCGGATTGGTTATGATGAAATCAATTGCCTTAGTATTTTAATCTATTATTTCAACTTGTTATTTTATTTTCTTAGTTATTAATTTTAATTGTTAGTTAAACACCCATCTCACTTTCGATTTTCCAAATAAAATTTAGGATAGTAATTTCGGTATTTAGTAGCTAAAAATTCCCTTTGGGTTCGACACTCTATTTCATCACTTTATTACTTGCTATGATCTCGTGCACTTGCGAAACTGTACATCAGAATTGTTTGTCTAAATCACATGTGGTGATCATACTTAGGTGCGCAGCATGCATTAATAATTGAACCAGCATATTGAATTGCATATTTTATCATATTGTATCCTTATTCACATCACATGATTATTGGCATACTCATTGCATTACTTCATTATTGGTTATATCATGTTTGCTTGAACCTTAGGGTTGTGTTCATATATTTGTTGGCTTAACTATGTCTATGAATCATTGCTTGTGTGTATTACTTAAATCTGAACTTATGAGTTGTTTATATGGATTACCATTGGAGAGTGGCATTGTTCCTACTTCAATTATAAACACTGTTAAACTTGTTTACTTACAAAGCTAGTATAGCTTACGCTTTCGAGCATAACATTTTCAGGACCTATAGATGATGGACTTGAAGATCAAGTTGAAGAACAAGGATGTTTTGAAAATGATATTTATTTCTAGGGTTTTATTGATAATTTTAGTAGAACATGTATTAGGGATTATTTGATGTATTTCAGTAATTATTTTGATCGTTAATAGGGATTGATTTTGAAGCATGAAATTAGGTATTTTATTTCAATTTCCGCTGCTATGTTATGGATGTTTTGGATGTAATAGCCATGCTTTGACTATATTTTCTTTATTATATAAATTCTCAGTTTTTACCTTATGAATTTGGCTATGTATTGTTTATCCAATCCTATCTGGATATGGGGTGAGAGTTACAACTAAATTTAGGGACTCCAATGAGATCTCTAGGTTTGGGATGTGACATAAATTACTTGGTTTATCGATTATGTATGATTGTTTGTGGTGTGATAACTTGATGGAAACTTATCATGGTTTGCAATCGGATTATCCGTGTGTATGGGCGCGTGGATAGTTTCCCTTGTAAATCTTCATTGGAGTCCTAGTTAATATTCATGCATGCTAGGTCGATGTAAATTGTTTAGTAAGTCTTGGAGGTGGAATTGAAGGATGCCTTACGATGGTCCTATAAGGTTGGCTAAACCATGGGTTGCAAACCCATAAATCAATAGGTTGGTTAGTCCTTGGGTTTAATTCTATTAAATGAACAGGTTGGTTAGTCCTTGGGTTTAATTCCCTTAAATGAACAGGTTGGTTAGCCCTTGGGTTTAATTCCCTTAAATGAACAGGTTAAGCTAGACCTTTGGAGTTAAAATCCCATTAAATCAATTTTGAGGTTGGCTAGACCTCGGGATTAAAATCCCCATTAAATGAGCAAGTTGGCTACACCTTGGGTTCAATCCCCATTAAATAATGCAAGTTGGCTATACCTTGGGTTCAATTCCTATTAAATGAGCAGATTGGCTACACCTTGGGTTTAAATAATGCAGGTTGGCTATACCTTGGGTTCAATCCCCATTAAATGATACCTTGGGGTCAAATCCCCATTAAATAAGATGTTCATATTAAGGGGTATCCGACTACTCCTGATGATATATTTTCCGAATTGGATCTTATTAATGACGAAGACAGAGGGTCACTTAACATGAGACATTAATTTAGTTCTTTCACCTTGCATCTTCATAATGATTGTGTGTTTCTCATTTCATCCACTATAGATCATGTGTATGAATCGTCCATTCCAGTCCATCTCATTTTAAAACACTCATTTCATATTTTGATTATTGTTGTACTAACCCCTTGGTTTGGTTTCCATAAGAGAACGGGCAACTGCCTATACTCTTACTGGGCATTCAATGGCTCATGCAACTTCTAATGTTGTAGGATGGGAGGAGTGATATGCTGCTTAGCTTGTATTGCTGTTGTGCATGTTGTTGCTTGACTTAGATATTGTTTGATGGTTTATTTGGATTTGTGCTCCCAAGGGAGCTTTGGTTGTAATGAACTTGGTGTAGTTGTGATTGTACTTGTTGAGATTTTATCTAGACCCTATGTAGGCCTTGGATCATCTGTAGCCAAGTCCATATGAATTCTTGTAATCTTTTATCGTTTTGTTAGACATCCGCACTCTGATCAGTTTTGAATAAAGGTAGATATTACTTTTATTTCGCTTATGGTTTGGTAGCAATCCGCGGTCCATGCGTGGATCCCGAAGGTCTCACCTCAAGCTTTCATTCCTTCCATCATTCTTCCCCACTATATTCCTTTTTCCCCATTTCTTCTTCCTCTACTTCTCATGGCGCAGATCTCTACATCCTTTACCCCTTTGCCCTCAGTTGCGGGTAATAGGTCGCCCTTACCCATAACACATAGTCTTCCTCTTCCCCCTGGCGCGAGTCTGAATCTGACCTCTATTTCTCCTTTGCGGAATGGTCATGGTCCCCTTGCGTCTACTCCGGCGTGCTCCCTTTACCCCCACACCTCCTCTTCGACGGTTGGGGTTCCTCCCTCTGTTGCCTCTGTGGAGCCTTCCCCCGCCCAGTGAGGATCTGCTTAGATGGTTGGCACCTCTAAGGCTTCTTGGAGCGATCTTTTTCCCTCCTCTGTGAGGTCATGGTTCAAACTTCAATACCATCATCCTACCATTGTTGACTACGTCAAATACGTGGCACCTCTTGCTGACGATCTCCTTGAAGGGTGTCTTCGCTAAGAGTGTTGCTTGGTGGGGTGGTTCCTTCAGTGTAGGCTTCCCTTCTCAGTGATGAAGGCAGTTGTGGAATGGCTTTTGGGTAAAACTTCATCTCTGTCAGTCTCATCTTTACCTCAAGGTTATTTCTTGTTTAAATTCTCTGATGCTAGCATGAGAGTATGGATCTTGAAGGCGCCCCTTGGCACATTGATGGCCGCCTGTTTGTTATTAGGGCTTGGTCCAGGTTACCTATTTGGGTAAAAATTTTGAATGTTCCCTTGGAGCTATGGTCTTCATTTGGGCTTAGCTATGTGGCCAGCTACAGTGGTACCCCTCTTTATCTGGACGAAGCTACTGATCAGGGCACTAGATTGCAATTTGCAAGGGTTTGCATTGAAGTTGATGATTGCAACCTCCAAGACCCTATCAAGGTCAATACTGCTGCTCATGGCTTACCTGGTAAGATGGTTGATTTTGAAGTGGAGTATACTTGGAAACCTATCAAGTGTGTGCATTGCAAAGGGTTTGGGCATCATGGGAAGTCTTGTGCTTCTGCCCCTACTACCAAGAGGACTTTGACTCCTGCGGGTAAGGTGTTTACCATGGCTGAATTATATGACTTATGTGGTATCATTGATGACTGCAACCCTTCTACTGATGCTATTGTGTCAAGAGAGGGTTCTAGTTTGAAGGTGACTATGCCTATTCCTGAGTTTTGGATGGTTGCTACTACTGGGTTTGAGTGTGTGGTGCCTTTGGTTAATAAAGAGGATGGTGGACTACGGACAGTTACTTTTGCCAGTGTTAGTGTGGATGTCATTGAGAAGGTGGGTGCTGAGCTGTTGCTTTACCATGGTGCTGACCAGGTGCGTCACCTGATTATATAGGCAGGGATGCTGGAAAGAACAAGTTTAGCTAGGCTTCAACAGATGAAAGTTTTCTAGTTATGTAGGGCCATAAGTTGCACAGTTCTGTGGCTGCCAAGAGTCCTATGAGGGGTGTTAGTTGCTCTCATAATGTTGGAGATGCTAACAGAGACATTTCTATGAATGGGTCACTAGTGAACATGTTAGTGTGTGGGGTGACGGCACCCCTAGTGAGGTTAAGTTTTACATCCCAAACTTAAAGGAAACTCACATGGGAATCCCTTAGGTTCGAAACGTGACTCTCACCCCAATTTACATCGGGAGTGGAAATAATATAGAGCCAAACCATAGGAAATAATATAAAACTTGTATTCTAATCTTTACTGAAAATAATCAAATAATACTAAGTCTATTACATCCAAAATAACCAAGTAAAATACAATGGAAAACAGTAAGACTATCCTATTTTCATGCTTAAAATCAAATTCCTATTAACTAACCTATCTAATAATTAATTACATAAATCGAAATAAATAACCCTATTACATATTCTACTGAAAATAAGCAAATAAATCCTAATTATAGCTAATGTCTTCATCTTTGACTTGGTCTCCATCTTGATCATCACGGTCCTGTTGTCTACTAATTAAAGATCCTGAAATTATTATGCTCAAAGGCGTCAGCTACACTTAGTTCAGTAGATAAGTCAATTAAACTGTATTTTATATTGGAATAGGGTCAAAGCCACTCTCCAATAATGAAACATAGACTAAACATCAATTATATGCAATAACATGATAAATATGCAATGTGAATATGAATGTGATGCATGTCCAGATTATTAATGAATGCAATGCATGCTTATGCAACAATGAATGGGTAATCCCCAAGTGTGATTCATGCGAAAATATATGTTGTGCAAATATGCATGTTGTTCAAAATTCGAGTATTGTATGCCCCACACTAGACCAATCAAGTGCTGAGCAAGATGTCGTATTGAACCATCCCCCCATACAGGGCCACTCTCAGTAAGATATTCTATATGCGTATCATAGTTTTAAGGGGCTTCGACCAAGAGGGCACAATTCCCCTACTTATTTTCGTTCACGGGTAATAACCAAGGCGTAAAAAATATGAACTAACCTCAGCGAGCCATACACTAACCGAATGCCAACAGAATTTCACTCGGCATCCGTTACGTATAATAATATGCTATCAAGATGAAAATAATATGGTATATTGGGATCATTACCCTCACCATGAATAAATTGTTCTATTGAGATGATCAGTCCCTCAACACATGAAAATCAGTCTATCCGAGACATCCTCATCATATTATGATATTCAAATCATAATAACACTCAGTTAAATCAGAATCTTCAACTGATGTGGAGGTCAAAAGGTAAAGTCAAGCATGGACCAGAAATATAGTCATTATTGCAATCAGGGTATGCTATGCAAGTGTAGTGATTGTGCACATTAACTAAGCATACTAATGTGTACAGTTGTGAAATAAGTCTAAGGGTGTGTTTGGCATTGCTTTTCCAAGCCTTAAAAGCGCTTCAGATATTGTCACGCCCCAAATTCGAGATATAGGATCTCGAGGATTCCAAGGGAATAACCTTCGGACCCACCATGTGGATACGGATAACCAATCATACAATCAACCTAATACTTGTTAAATCAGAGTCTAAAACCATAATCAGCGGAAGTCCTAAACAAATCAAACTTATAGCTCAACATAAATCCGTTAAGCTAAAACCCACAAAGTAAATAGACATCTAATCTATTACTTGTTCACGCCCACTTGGGGTCAAAACCAAGTATATAAAAACAAATTATAATCCATCAAGTCAATCAAGTATCTGAAATAAGAGAAATCTCCTCTCCAGACCAGCAAGTCAAACGAACTGACCACCTGTTTCAATGAAAGGGTCAGCCGAAGCCTTGTAGAGATAACCAAGGAAGTTACAATAATTATCTTCATGCATACATAACAACACAGTTAATTTATGCAATTCATTCAGCAAGTAATACCACAGTCAAATGTATTAGCATGCTCACCATCATACTAAATCTCACATATTTAATAAATATATCACATTTAACATGGCAATCTCATTTCACCTTGGAAACCATACAAGTAATCAAATCATATCATATCAATTGTTCACATGGTCCCGCCATGATAAATCATAGGGCACATATGATCCCATTATGCATTCAACCCAATCCTCATATTCTCACTATGAATTTAAACATATTCTACATAATCACATCATGTACATCACCTCAACCACATAGTCCCACTATGCCTAACCAAACAAATATCAACATGGTCCCACCATGTAACACAAGCAAATACACAGTCCCACTATGTACACATATAATATCCACATGGTTCTACCATGTGATACAAACAAACAAGTATTGCATAATAAATACATAGTCTCACTATGTTCACAAACAATCACATGGTTACACCATGCCAAGCAAACATTGCATAGTCCTACTATACAATACAATCACACATGCATGGTCCCACCACGTAATGCAAGCATATAAGTATCATGTCAATCACATAGTCCCACTATGTTCATAAACAATCACGTGGTCCCACCATGCCAAGCAAACATTGCATAGTCCCACTATACAATATGACCACATGGTCCCACCATGCTACGGCTAGTATTCCTCTAGGGAATTTCACCCACAGTGGAAGCCCACCCATATCCAATACCAATCACAAGCACAAGCAAGTTACAATAAAAATGCACTACAATCACTTCAATCAAACATGTGCAATGATCAATGCAATGTGGTACGATGCAATTATGAAACGAGGATGATGCGTAATGCAATGCGAGGTAATTAGGCATAGTCTAATCACATGCTCATTCACAACCATTCCATTCTTCAAGGGACTTGCACCCAAGGAAGAATGCACCATTCCATTCTTTAAGGGACTTTCACCTCACGGAAGAATGCACCAGTACCTTGTTCTTTAAGGGACTTTCACCTCATGGAAGAACACACCAGTAGACCTTTGTTCTTTATGGGACTTTCACCTCACGGAAGAACACACCAGTACACAACCCATTCCTTTAGGGACTTGCACCACACGGCAGAATGTCACCAGTTTTATTCTTTAAGGAACTTTCACCGCACGGTAGAATACACCAGTAGACTTATTATTTAAGGGACTTTCACCACACGGAAGAACATACCAGTGCGTTTTCCTTAAGGGACTTTCACTCACAGTGGAAACACACCTTTACAAATAACATAGTTAATCCCATTGACTACTAGTGGATGCTCCCAGCACTACTCTCAATCATATAATGGATGCTCCCAGCATCACTTATAACGTATAATGGATGCGGCTAGCATCACTCACATCATAATTCAAACATTACAATCAATCATATACAAACCATACATCGTAAAAATCATCGTTAGAACCAAGCATAAGCTTGAACAGCGAATGCTACAAGCACTACTCAAATCACTTAATATCCTATACAGACACTGCTAACCATCACATTCCTACCATATAGTCCAATATCAATGTCCAACTCATGAAAGTCAAAATCTCCTTATATCTCATCCAGGACTGTTCTATTTTCCTGTATTTCAAGCCTTAGTGTACACTTTTTAATATTCGAATCTAACCACATCTTTTGCACACAACTAACCTCATAGGCATGTGTACAACTCACTTAGCGATCTTCTCTCAAAATTTGAAGTCATTTGAGCTTCGGTGGATGCTCGGTATGTACCAAGGGTCCTACCGAAAGATTTGGTCGATTTCTCGGTATGTATCGAGCTTCGGTCGATCTTCCCGAGAGTTTGATAACTCTCGGTAGATGGTTCGGTATGTACCGAAGGATCCACTGAGGGTCTCGGTTGATGCCTCGGTATGTATCGAGCTTCGGTAGATCATCCCGAGAGTTTGATAACTCTTGGTAGATGTATCAGTATGTACCGAGTGATCCACCGATGCGTTCGGTAGATGTCTCGGTATGTACCGAAGGACATACCGAACGTATAATTTAACCCAGATTTGGGTTTTTTCCTAGGGCTTCGTGCCCAGATTCCCAAATGTGTATTTTTACACTTCTAAACCCCAAATACCAACTTCTAATCATTACTACTACAATCCAAATTTAACATATTCATATCTAAACAACATTTATAGATTTACACTACATAATCAATCAATCATAATGCATTAATCACAGAAATCATCTTTAATTTATATGAACATTTATGATCATCCAAAAACATTACAAACCAAATTTTAGGCATGTTAATCAACAACAAGAAATCAACCATCATATTACTTCAATGTTCATATTACAAGATCCCTATTTAGATCATGCTTCCATTCATGAAATCAAGCATTTCAAACTATATCTATAGTATTGCTAAGATCCGTGAATATGATTACTGTAAAATCAATGGAAATCCCTACCTTTTTCTTCTTAAATTTGATCTCTGCAACTTTTCCAGCACTAGACAATCAACCAGTCTTCCTTGCCTTCTTCTTCTTTTCTCCTCAAAAATCCAGATTTCTTCTTCTCTTTGTTTGTTTTCGTCGTATGAATCCCAAACACAATTTCTATCTCTTCATTTGAAAGGTTACGTGGGTTAGTGGATGAAATCCATTATCCCACTCTTTAATTCATATAATAAGGCAAATTACTTAATTACCCTTACCTTGGTCCAATGGGCTTATTCGGCCAATCCATAATCCCATTTGTGTTCATAGTGTAGGGTCCAACCCAGTCCACCTAATTCACAGAAATTACACAAGTTACCACTATTTTCTCAAAATCACATAAGGGTCAAATCTAGTTCCCTTTTATTTCAATTAAGTCCTAAAGTTTAAAAAAGAATTAACTATCATTTAATTATTTAATTAAATGATAGGGTCAGGGTCATTACAGATATATAAATAACCGTTTGGTAAACTTATGTGAGAAGTGATTCCGTGAGAAGTGATTCATTCAAACGTTGATTCTCGAGAAGCTACCCATTCCTACTTCTGAACTGACGTTTGTGGGAATCTATTTTGGGCTTTAATGAAACTTATCTCATTGTTTTCTATACTCCTTATAACTATTTTAATTCCTATTTATCCTTATCATCTTCACGATAAAAACTCCCATTGAAGAATATAGGTTCCTATTCAAACACAAACTTCAATACTCGTCATCTTCTTCATTAGAACAAATCTGAAAAAGAAAAAAAAATAAACTTGGAAGGATCTTCAACAAAGCAATCAACAAATTCTAGTAAGTCAAGTTTTTGCCCTTCTTATTCTCATTTATATTTTTTTATCTTTCTTGTTTCGATCTACTGTATAGAAATAATTTCTTTGTATTGCTTCATGGATTTCTGAAATCTGTTAGAGAGAGAGAGAGAGAGAGAGAGAGAGAGAGAAAGAGAGAATCCTTCTTCCCTCTGATGAACATGTCATGGAATGGTTTTGTGTTGATTGTTGAAGTATTGGCTGCCTTCGATAATTTTTTTATAAAGGTTTTAATGCCTCTGTTCATATTTGAAGTCATATGTTCAGATTAATGTCTCTATTTAGGTCTGAAGTCATTTCAGAATTAGCGTATGTCCAAATCTGAAGCCATCTGAGTGTTGAGAAGCCATGATCAATACATCAACTAAAGCCCTCTTCCTTCTTATCATATTGAGTTCTTATCTTTGGAACTCTCTTCATTATTCACTTCATCGTTCGTTTAGCAAACTTGAAAGAACGGAAAATAAATTTTAGCCCTTGTAATTGAGTTTGCTTCATCAACCTTATAGGGAAATCATCTACCAATTACAGGTACATTTCAAGATAGGCTAGCTTTAATTAGGATCATTGTTTGAGGGATATGATGTGAAAAGGAAGTACCATTTTCTGCTAATTTGTTGGAGAAGACAAAAATTGAAGTCCATGAATTAGGAATATGATTTCTTGGATATGTGCTATATTAACATCATAAGGATGTCGAGATGCTGTCTTTTGCAAGTTCCTCCTTTATCTTTCGAGCCTTACCAGAATTAATATAAATTAACCTCAACGAGTACTCTACCGAGAAGAGAAGAACAAATCCCAACACTTGAAGATATGATAAAATATTCTTCGGCCGATCAATTTAAAAGTCAAAACAGTTAAAAAATAAGGTTTTCAAGAGATACCAATCAAGTGGATGATTTCGTTACGAAATTTTTTCAAGATTAGTCATTGTCTCAAGGATTCTTCAATAATAAGCTTCTTATTAATTCTTAGATATTAAGGTCTTCAATTGGCTTCTCTACACATCTATAAGATTTACTTTATTCATTTATGAATTTATATATATTTGATACATAACCAATGTAAAAAAAATACACAAGCAGGCTTGAAAAGGACTAGCATGGCATGTATAAGCTTTATTAATATAAACAGGCTAAAATTTATCCCCCCAAAACATAGTAAAATATTTTAATGTTCCAACCTATGCCTGCAATTTAAACAGTCAAGGGGAAATGATTAATTGAGATTGGCAAGCTTTTGGACAATCTGAATGAGTATGCAGTACTCTATCTTTTTGTGTTTTTTTTTTCCTTTGTGTGTGTGTGTGTGTGAGAGAGAGAGAGAGGGGATTGGGTTTGGCTTCTCCTTACCTTCCAATGGATGTCCCTCAATGTGACCATTCCATGAACAGCACAAAAGCATGCCCGATGGTTCTCTCTCTCCCTTTCTCTCTCTCTCTCTTCTCGTCCAAAACCCCTCTCTCTCACACTTTCCCTCTCTGTATTTGTTTTTCTCAAATTTTGTTTTTGAATGAAGGCTTCTTTGGGTTTTTGATTAAAGATTGGGTTTGTATTTTTTTCTCTCAATTTTTGTTTTTTTTGTTTTTTTAAGCAATGAAGGCTTGCTTGGGTTTTTGTTCTTCTTGATTTTACAAGGATAATAATTAAAAAAAAGAACTCAATTTCACTTCACAATAATGAATACAAGGACATAGATGTTAGTTAACTGATAAAAAAGATAAGTTAATTAGACAGGCTTAAAATTAGACTACCTAGATGTTATTTGTGTTTTAGTTCTTTAATCTAACACATTTTTCTAATATATATTCACTTTCTCTTTCTAGTATAGTTTTGTAATCTTGTATATTATTTGACATTTAAAACTTTAAGTGAACTAATTATTATTTAGATGTATCAATATAGTTGTGGTTGGCTATGATAGGTCTATAAATGGCAAGTGAATCAAATCCTAGCACTGTAGTCCCACGGCAAAAAGCTCCAAAGCGTAAAGCAATTTGGAATGATAAGCTTCAAGATCTTTTCATTGACCTTTGTTTAGACCAAGTGAAAAGGGGGAACAGGCCAAGTAGACATCTTAACAAGTATGGGTGGAAAGAACTTATGGAAACTTTTGCAAGGCAATCGGGAAAACAATATGACAAGTCACAACTAAAGAATCACTGGGATAGACAAAAAAAGGGCTGGAAAGAATGGAAGACATTGTTGAGTAAAACTACAGGTCTTGGATAGGACTATACTAAATGCACAGTTGATGCTTCTGATGATTTCTGGACTATCCACATAAAGGTGTAGTGCATTTATTTTATATTAATATTTAATATTCTCTTGAAAAAGAAAAACATATAATAGAATATGTTGCTTTGCAAAAAAAAACAGATATATCCAAAGTCGGCAAAATTTCGTGATAAAGGTCTCGACCATGCAGATGAACTTGACATTATATTTGGGGGAACTGCAGCAACTGGAAAAATGAGTTGAGCACCCTCAAAAGGAACCTTGCCAAATGATGTTGTTAGTCCAATCCAAGAACAATCAAGTTCTACGAAATTTCATAGGAAATTGATAGAATCAGTTACCCCACCTGAACGACGTCGAAGAATGTCATCTTATGCAAAAATGTTTAAACAACTTGATCGTATATGTGATATAATGGAGTCAAGAAGTAATGCAACTTCACATGCTTTTCCAACTATAAAAGACTGTATTGACATACTAAACCAAATGGTTGAGGTGCCTAAGGGAAGTGAACTTTATATGTTTGTTTGTTAATATTTTTTTAAGAAAGAACATAGAGAGTTATTCATGGCACTAGAGCCTGATCTAAGACTTATGTGGTTAGAGAGAGAAAACTGTATAGAAAATTTAGACGTTGATTTGTTTATATATTTAAGATTCGTGATAAATTTTAGAAATTAATTTCAATAGTTTAGAGACAATAACTCTGTTTTGATTTTATATTATAGTTTATGGTTTATTCTTATTTATTTTTATTTTCTTGGTTTGTTCTTTTTTCATTATTATGGATATAATTGGAGACTATCATATCAGATGGTTTTAATGTTAAGACCTTAATCCCCATGTGTTTTTTTTTGTACATATATTTTGTTCTCTATCTGATTGTTATGTCAATTAGATGATACATGCAGTATGATTTATTTCTCTAATAGATGATAATACTTGCAGTTAACATGAACTCAGACAATGAATGCTATTCCTCTGAACATTCTGATTTGGAGGAGGAGTTTAATGCCCTAGCGTTTATTGCTACAAACATTGTTACTGAATATTGCATCTAATTCATTGCTAAAGAACCATGTAGAGATGGCCTTCATAAAGGTATCCACTATGTACAAGACATACTTAATGGACATGGGGTACGCTGTCAAGAACAATTTCGAATGGAAAAG
>JAUPMG010155825.1:0-10921 GCA_031762675.1 Pachysandra terminalis | reverse complement strand
AATGATTTGTGTTAAGAATATAAGCCTCTTGTATATTAGATTCACACCTCATGAGATTGAGTCCTATAATGAACTAATTTAGGCTCGAAAACTGGGTTTGTATTGCTAGATGCTATGTGGAAAGCACATGCCACATATAGAAAAGAATTAAATAGATAAAATATATAGGTATAGTTAATAAATAGTTTACATTTTAAAAATAATAAAAGATTAGATATTGTAGAAATATTGTTAAAAGTAAAAATATTAGATTATTATAGAAGTTATTTATTGTTGGATATATTACATTGTGGATCAGGTTGACCCACATGGATGGGCTGACCCGGATCTCCTTTATGGGATGGCCATACTAGGCATGTGGCCTATTGTGTGTCTCTCTCCTATAATCTTTAGGGCTGCGTTTGGTTAGCGTTATAGGAAAAAATAAAATGCTCTTTTTTTTTTTTCTTTCTCTTTCTCTTTTTTAATTTGGTTTGCAAGAAAGTGGAAAAAGTGTAGATCCACAATTTACTTAAGAAAATTTTTGGCTAAAAATGTCAACTTTATTTTTTTCATTCACATAATCCAATTTTGTGTTAAAGGAAAAAGAAAGTGAATAATTTTCAAATTTGCCCTTCTCCAAAATTCACATTTATAATGATTTGACATTACATATGTATATAATTAAAAAAAGGTTCTTAATTGAGAAAAAAATAAATAAAATATAAATAAAATGATAAAAAAAATAAATAAAAAGTTGGGTGTTCCACATAAAACCAAAAGAGGTGGGACCCATAATAATTTATTTATTTATTTTAAATTTAAATAAAATTTTATTGAGTAATATTTTGTAACTTAAAAAAATTAGAAATTGAACCAATAACATAAATATGACTTATGATATGAGGGCAGAATTGAAAATTATGTTAAGATTCTTATAACTTTCTTGCTAACCAAACGCACAATTTATAATTTTTATATAACTTTTGTGCAACAACCAAACAACAATAAGAAACTTACTTTTACTTTTTTTTCACATTATTTTTATTTTCTCTTCTTTTTTTGACACACTTTGATGCTAATCCAACGTAACCTAAGAGATTAGGTCAATCCCCACCGCATTCCCAATCCCCACTTGACCCCATCAGTTCGTTACTTACGATATTTTTCATTTTTTTATCTTCTTATTTTTATCTTTTTTTGGTAAGATCTTCTTATTTTTGTCCCCTCGCCCGTTTTTGCAATATTATGCCGGAGGAGCACAATAACCGATGATTCGTTTCTCCTTTTTTTTTCTCTGACGCTTTTTTTTTGGGTTAGTTGGGTTTTCATACGTTGCTTGACTATTTAAATTTTAATTACTGAGGTCAACCCCTTAAACAGTCGAACCACAAAAATGACTTTCTCTGACTTCTTCATTGTCTGTTATCGAAAGGACTTTTTATTTGGAAAGATGATGTCGGACTCTAGATAGAATACGATCTGGATAATTAGGGGCCGGATCCTAGGTGGGCGGGCGTCCAGATCTTATGTGGTCGGGCCTCCTGTGGTGTTCCTGTGGTGTAGAGATAACACTGGGGGCAAAATGATATTTTCGCCCTTGGATGTGGGCTCAAGGATGCAAAAATACCATTTCGCCTCATGGTTTATATTTTCGCATCCCGATGTTGTCTCTACACCACAAGAACACCACCGGGATCCCGTTCACAGAAGATCTTGGCTCGGATAATTAATTCTCTTTTCAACTCACGTATGAACGGTTACCAATGGGGTGTGATCTTCTTTGAGCAAAATTCCTTTGAGCTTCTTGTGGTGTAGAGACAACACTGAGGGGCGGAGCCCACCAACACAGCACCCAAGGGTAAAATGGTATTTTCATACCTCGGATGTTATCTCTACACTACAGGGCGCTCACAAAGAATTTGCTCACAGAGGATCCCAGCCCATTACCAAAGAATACAAATCATCTGTGAGCTATCCTGTGACCTACTCTGTGGGGTAGCTTGTGATTGGTTTAGAAAATAACTCCATGATGTGGGACCCGCTAGATAGGATATAATCTGGATAATTAACTCTTTTCAACTCACACGACAGGGAGAGCGGATCCTCTGTGGGGGAACCCCTTGTGGGGTTCTTGTGGGGTAGAGATAACCCCGGGGAAAAATGGTATTTTCGTATCCAACGCCCACATTCGAGAGGCGAAAATACCATTTCGTCCCTCGGGGTTGTCTCTACCCCACCGGGGTTCACCAGAGTATCCCGACTCCACCACAGGTAGACCACAGAGGATTTTCTTCCATTATCATATATGCTTTATTTTTATTTTACCACATCATCCTCCACGTGTGAAACTTGCGTCAAACCACACTTCTAACTGGTGCATCTCACCAGTTTACCTGGCTTTTTGCCTTTTGCTTTTCTAAAAGAGATTTATCTTCAGTATGTGATTCTGAAATGGATTTATGACGAAAGTTGGTTTATCTTGGATTAGACTGATTCGGACCGATCTGGATTTGGATTGTCGATTTTGGTCCGATCTAACTTTTGAATCGTCCTTTGAAAAAAAAAATAATTGGATCAGTCCGATTCAGTCATTGGAACGGATTGGATCGACTGATCCGTATCGGTATCGGTTGAAACGGACCGAACCAAAGCCAATTTGAAAAAAAAATTGGAATGGTCGGATTGGACCAAATCGGACCTGATCGGCCGATCCGTATCGATATCGGTTAGATCGGACCGATCCAAAGCCAATTGAAAAAAAAAATTGGATTGGTTGGATCGGACCGGATTGGCCGATCCGTATCGGTATCGGTTGGATCAGTCTGAGCCAAAGCCACTTGATACAATAAGTTGTATCGTAATTTGGGATCGGATTGGTCCTGGCTGATCTCGATCCGGATCGGCCGATCCGATCCGATCCAATCCAATCCAAACCGATCATTGAAACCATGCCACAAGAAGGTTCTTCCCATTATTATTATTATTATTATTATTATTATTATTATATAGTAATTTGAGTTATAGATATGTATCCAAAGTTTCTTGGCTTTCCTTTTTGTTTTCAAATTATTTGAAATGTTTTTTATATCAGATCTGAACCGCTAGTCCAGTACCCGGTCCCGATACATTAATCCTTGTTATCATCCCTAATTGTAAGAGAATCCCTAATAGTAAAGATTGTTCTGCAAATCCAGAGATGTGGGACCAACGAATATCCGATTGACAAGTAGAAAGCTGCCACATATGATGATATGAGAAACAAAATAAAGTTTGAAAATGTCTAGAAATCAGACGGTTTTGGGAGCACTCGCCACAATGTTATGTAATAGAGATTGAATTCTATTCTATTCAGAATAGAATTTTAGGCAACAGATTGGATTCTATCTGTAACGTATTTTAATAGAGATTGAATGTATTTTAACAGAGATTGAATTCTATTCTATTCAGAATCCTACGTCTACAAGGCTCCATCACAAACCTTTCCTTTTTTGAATGCACTACGAGGTTTCCTAAATCTCCTTGATCGTTTCTTTTTTATATATAAAGAAAGAATGGCGGCACAATAGAGTCTATATATAGGCTATAGCCGTTCTTCTTTATATATTGAGAAAATTAAAATAGGTCTTCAGTTGAAGTTGAACGAAGCAAAAGAAGGGAGCAATGAAGGTATGTTTCTAATATTTTTGTTAGTAAACTCTTAGCTACCTTATTTTCCTTCTGATTTCTTTTTTACTTGTTTTACTTGCACTTGTGATATAAGGGTTTTTTTTTCCCTTGTTTTTGGGGTCGTGAATCGTTATTCAAATCACCGGTGTTTCTGTTTGGAAGTTTGATTAGCATCTCAATAATTTTTTTTCTATTTTGTAATATAAATTTCTAGATGCTTTTGTGTGTCAAGTTACGGATTTACCTTGTATCTGAAGTCTAGGGTTTACATTAAATTTGTTTCTTTAAAAAAATTATATTTCAGTCTGTTTGCAATTGTTTGGTGGAAAAGAATCGAGGACCAAAACATGGTGGTGATGATAATGTCGGTGATGTAGTGATGGTATTGTGGTTAAAAGTGATGGTTATGTTAGTACCATTGTTATTAAGTTGTAGTTGTGGCACAGCTAAAGGATACTAGTGGTTAGAGGTGGCAATTGGGCGTCTTCGGGCAGGTTTGGGTCGAGTTGATAAGGGTATTAATGACTTAACACTCAATTCAAACTTGCCTGTTTAATGAACGGATTGAACCATTTAATTTTATTAAATTTTTTATTATTTATTTTTAAATATCTTAACTAATGTTAATAAATTTGATTACAAATTGCAATGATATTGTAATTTAATACTCTTTTTTTTTTTTATACTATGACCTTGTTTAGTATCATGTAAACAATAATAATGCAATATAACATATAATCTTTTGCTTTCCTTCTCTAATGTTCTAACGTCTAGCAAGTTAGCAACCTAGCTCTAATTATATTGGTAAAGGTTATTTCCTTTTCTAACGATTTCTTGCAATTGAATAAATGAAAGAGAGGAGAGGATGGAATCTCGCTGTTTCAGGGAGGCCAACCGAAGTTATGGGCAGTGATGCTGCAAAAGGTGTTTTTCTTGTTCTTTTGAAATAATAATCGTCTCTGTGACTTGAGCTTTTGAATTCTCTGTTCTTGATTTCTCATTCTCGTTTCGTTTTCTGTTGTATAGATCTTTCTTCCTTGGAAGAAGACTTTGAGGAGGAAATCAAGGTGGTTTTTAGAGACAAGTATTATGTGATTTTAGAAACAGATTTGTGTGCCCTTCAACATACAGATTCTTCTCTCAGTGATGGTGTTGTTGATTTCTGCTTCTGTCATCTTTCCTCCTTGTGCCGCTGCCAAGACATCTACTTTGTTCCAACTCATGCATCGTTTTATTTATCAGTATGGGAAAATTTGAGGATTGCAAGGAGTTTGCCGATGATAAGCTTGAACTATCTGGGAAGAATCTGGTGTTTTTTCCTGTTTTTGACATTGATACTGAACACTACAGTTTGCTTGTATATAATAGGCACATGAATGTATTTGTGCATCATGACAACATGAAGGGAGTAAATCGTTTTCGTGCTGAGATGCTCTACAAAACCATGAAGAAGCTAATGGGGGATTCTATGGTGGCATCAATATCCAAGTTATCAATAAAAAGTGAAAATGAGGAGGATAAGAATCACGTTTTGACAGAGACGAAATCCATGGAGGCCCCTACCTCTTATCCTTCCTTTATTGAAGCAGATACACCGCAGCAGACGAAGAATGGCCATGACGGTGTTCTGTTTGGCATGGCTATTGCCAAAGTTATCATTGAGTGGTATGAGAATGGATCGAAGGACAAGGGAGAAAATTGGTTTGCTGAGGTAGAGAAGCATGTTGATGCACCTAAAACATCTAAAATGAGAAGTGAAGTGTTGAAGCTTATAGAAGCTCGTATGAATGAGGAGGCAGAGTCTAGTCATGTTGTTTGTGAGTCCTTGAATGTTTGACAAGATGGAGTGGTACTTACAGGTCTTTCGTTGTGGGGAATCTGATTTTTCTTATAGTTTCTTTCGTTTTCTTTTTTATGTCCGTTGTAAATGTCAATGAAAAACAATTGAAAGCCTTTAAAATTAGGATATCTACAGTTACATATTGGTAGAAGTTTGTAATGATATAAATTTTTTGTTGGTAAAAAGAAATGCCTTTTTAATCCTTGTTTGATAGTTGTTCCTGAAATTATGATCCTTGCATATATTTTTGTATTTTTACGATAACATGAAATCACTTTGATCTTTGTGATATGACCTGTATTTCAGTGCTCATGGAGAGCTTGTCCATTCGATATAGCATTAGGAAAGGCCTAATTGCGGTAATGTCTTTCACCCTTCTTGCAAGATTTGTTGGGAGTCCGTCACATGGTTAAGAGTGGAACTTGTGAAGACTCTGGTTTTATCCTTCTGCCAATGTACTCCATGAATGCAGGACGTATGAATGAGTGATCTTTGTTAGTCCACGGTGGTTTTTCTGATTTAGAAATCTGTCCTGGCTTGAGGAGATTTTTTGCAATTGAGAACTTATGATTCTGAGTTTGATTTGGTTATGTTGAAGGAAATGGGTTTGTTCAAGACTTCATCTAGCACATGGTTCTCCATGGATTAGAGGAGGGAAAAAAAAGAAGGGTAGATGAAGAAAAGATGTAAAGACGACAGCAAAATTCTTAAGAGCTTAGATTACCATGGCGCACCCCTCGATCCCTTTTCGGCTAAGAACAACTTGTAAGGCTTCTTGACTTTTAGATGTAGTGCATGTCTGCGTGTGGTGTGGTGGTGGTGGTGGAGGGGGTGTTTGAGTTTGCCCTTTGAGTTTATACATGACCCTGCAGTGAACCTTTTATGCTGCAAAATATGGACTATTGATTTAGTCTCTCTCTCTCTCTCTCTCTCTCTCTCTCTCTCTTGCAATGGGCTGGGTTTGGCATGTTTTTTCTAGACTCAAAATGTAATTAATTAGCCAGGCCTTATCTAGCCCATTGTAGCTGGCATCTAGGCCTGGCCCAGAGGTTCTTGGATTGTATCTTCATGAGCTAGATGATGTTTGATGAACCACCATTACTTTGTATTTGTACTGGTGATGAATCTGATTCATCCTCCCAAGAATTCACTTAATCTGATTTTTTTGTTGATAAACGTTCAATTCAATGATTTGTGTTAAGAATATAAGCCTCTTGTATATTAGATTCACACCTCATGAGTCCTATAATGAACTAATTTAGGCTCTAAAACTGTGCTTGGTATTGCTAGATGCTATATGGAAAGCACACGCCAGTTTATACCCATCACCCCATCAACTCCTCATTTTAATACAAAACTGTGCTTTGTATTGCAAGATGCTATATGGAAAGCACATGCCAGTTTATTTTTTCCTTTTCCATTTTTTTATTTTTATTTTATAATAATAATAATAATAATAATAATAATAGAAATAAATTTCAAATAAAATAACACAACATAAAAAGAAAAAATAAAATAAAATAAATATAAATATAAAGAAAATAAAATAATATACTAATATTTTATTTTCTTTTATTTTGCGTTTATTTCTTTTATTTGTATTTGTATTTCTTATTTTCATTTTTATTTTTATCTTGACTTTTTTATTATATTTTTATTTTATAATATTTTCTTTTATGCTCTTTAAATTAAATTTATTTTATTTTATTTTTAATTTCTTTTATTGTTATTTTATGTATTTATTATTTTATTTTATTTTTATTTATTATAGTTTTATTGAATTTTAATTTTATTGAATTTTAATTTTATTTTATTTTCAATTATAATTTTATTTTATTTATGTTTTTATTTTATTTTTATTTCTATTTTGTTTTTCTTTTTTATTTTGTTTATTTTGATTTTCTTTTATTTTTAATTTTCCTTTAATTTTATTTCTATTTATATTTTATATTCTTCTATTGTTATTTTTTACTTTCTTCTATTCTAATATATTTTATTTTAAATAATTTTTTAATTATTTTATTTTTATTTTACTTTATTTTTGTTATTTTGTTATTATTTTTTAATTTTAATTTTTTTTTACTTTAATTGTCTTTATTTTCTTTTTGGATCGATTTGAGAGGGAGAAGAGAAAGTCGTGCTCTAGCAATTCTTTGGCTGAGAATTATAAAAAACAAGGGAACAGGTGATAATTGATAAAACCCAATTTACCTAATAAACAAATTCCACAGAATTAGGGCTAGAATCCTAAATCCAATTCCTTATACGCCATCAAACAACAGAATTGAAATTCTCAATCGCAATTCCAATTATCAACCCCAATTCCACCCTGAATTCTCTGCATCAAACACAGCCTTAGAGTTTTGACGCAATATTTACATGGACTTGGCTATAGCTAACAGCAAAAAAACAAACAATCCCTCTTCCACTCCTCTTTACTTTGCTTAATTTGCCTTTTATTTATTATTTCGTTACTTTTGAAAAATTAGTTTGTCGTTGTAATAACCCAACTTGATTAGGGGAGTTTAGTGTAATTAGTAATGAGGTTTATATGTAATTAGTTGACTTTGACCAATTATGATTGGTGGTAGCACAATAGAGGATCTAGAGTGCATCGTCAAAGTTAATCTAATGGCTGAGATTTCGCTGGAATAATTAAACACAATAAATGGTTACGACTAAAAGACAATAAGACATAGGAAGTAAACAAGTCCTAATCTAAATAAAACAGGATCTAGATAATGTTTGTATTGTACTAGGATTGCTACTATTTTTAATCAAGGGTATAGATTAATTAATCTAAAATCAACAACTGGGATTAGAGACAAATCATAAACTAAGACTAAGTCATAAAAACTATCTAGAGTATGGTTTGGTCGTCCAAACCATTAATCTAAAATTCTGAGTTGATGATTTGGAGCTAAGGACGAAGAAGACTGTTCAAAACTTGAACTGGGTTGAGGAAGAACAAGGATTCGTGCAATAATCAAGGTAAGTAACTTCAATTTTGTGTATAATCTTGATTTGAATTAGGTGATATGCCATATTCAAAGAATATGACATACCACATCGAATTCAACTCATATAAAAATATGTTCTTCATAAAAACTGAATCCTTTTATTTTAACTCTTCCAAGCATGAACTTTGATTATTTGATTAAGATTATTATTGGGTTAAGTTCGGAACTTGAATTGATTATGAGTTTATGTTGAGTGAAATTGCTAATTCTAACTTGAAATATCAAAAATCATTGAAAAACCCCGAATTGGGCCCAACTGGCAACCTGCCGGCTGCACCCAGCTGGTCCAGCAGACCTACCAGCGTGTCAGAAGCCTGCCGATTCCCAATATGGGAATTTGGATATTCTGCCCAGCCTACTTGAGGCGAATCGACATGCCGGTTAGCCTGCCGGTGGCCCCCAATGTCTGTAGATTGTATTTTGGCCTCCTGGATAGCCTGTCGGATGGTTAGCCGGTGTGCCGGCCAGCCCGCCGGTGGCTACCCAAGCTATTTTGAGTGAATTTGAACCTACTACCTATCCTGCCAGATGACCAGTCGGTGTGCCGGCCATCTTGTCGGCCAAGCAACACCCTGTGCATGTTGTTTTGTGAGCCTCTGGTTAGGCTACCGAATGGTTAACCGGCGTGCCGGTTAGCCCGCTAGTCAGCCCAGACCAATTTATTTGATTTGTTAGAATTATTGTTAATTAATTAACTACTTGCCGGATAATTGATTTATGGTTATTGAAATTACTTGTGATTAATTATTTATATGCTATCACCTCGAGTTGATTGATTATTATCATGATTTAATTATGTTTTAAGGTATCATAATTCATGTTTAGAATTAATGCACAATTGTTCACTTACATAATTGATTAGCTAATGTGCATCATCACTTCACATTGCACAACATTGCCATTATGGGTTTGTAGACACCCCAATTTGCACGAAACAAAATATTCTTTTTTCTGTTTTGCAGCTCCTGGACGGCTCAACTTGAGACTCGGCACTCTAAAATCACCTCTAATCCCCACCTTTTCTTACATGTGCAAAATCTCTCAAAAAGCCCAAAAAACCATCAAAATGACCAAAATACCCCTGGTGGCCACACTTACTCTATTCTTCATGCGTAGTCAAATTGTAATCTCAAATCTGAATTCTAGACAGAAAATGCTTTCAAATGAGTACCATATTGCATAGATTTAGGATTTTTGAGAAAAAAGACCAAAATGCCCTTGGAAGATTCAACTTTTGACCCTTCATTCAGAGTCTAATTTGGACCTCAAATTTAAAATCTAGACTGAAAATTCTTTCCAACAAGTATAATATTGACTATGTTCGGAGTCGTAGTATAAAATGACCACTTTACCCTTAACTTGTTGTTTGATCAAAATTGTGCAAACTTACATGTCAAAACAAGTTTGTCGACTCCAGATTTGATTTCTATACGTCACAAGCTTCAAAATGACTGTAAAACAACAAACGTCTAAATTTGATGAAAATATTTGCCGCATATGGGTCCCACATTGGGTTCCGCAGTGGGTCCCACATTGGGCCCCACCTTTACCCATCACTTTACCCCTCCAAACACTCCCATCACCTTACCCCTCCAACCACCCTCATCACTTTTTACCCCTTCAACACTCAACTTACCCCTCCTTCAACTCTCTCATTTCTTCTATAAAAACCCTTCATTTCTCAACACAAACCAACAATCATCTACAAAAAACCCACTACAACAAACACACAACCTACAACAATCCCTCACCACCACTTCACCTTCATTTCCTTCCCCAATCCTCCACACTTCACCTCACCGCCCACCGCCCTACACCCCCCTTGCCTGCTGCGTCGCCCCTTGCGCGCGCGCACCCCCGCACGTCCCTGCCGCAGTGCCAGCCTGCTTTGCACGCGCGGTCTCCTCCCTTTCCTTCTCTCTTCTTCATTTGTCCCTTCTTCTTATTCCTATTCCCCTGTTTCCCGTTCGTTTTCTTCCCCTGTAACAAAACAAAACCAGAAAAAATATTTTACAAGCCTCCCCCTAAAAAAGAAAACCAAATAACACAACAACCCCTCCTAGGAAAAACGAGAGAAATAAGGGCCCCCCCCCCAAAGCCCAAAACCCAATCAACCCGAACCAAACCAAATCAAACTTAACCCAATTCAAGCAAACCCAATCAACCCAAAAATAAAAAATTAACCAAAAAACCAAAAAAATTGGACTTAAGGCCTTGTTTGGAAAGAACAAAACAAAAGAGCTTTTCTTCACTTTTTGAGCCACCTCTCAAGCCGAGTTGCATCAAGGAGCTCAAAACATAGGAATACACATCTTTAGTTGCTACCGGTATATTTTTACTTTTTTTTTTGTTTTTCTCAATTTAATATATTGATTATTAGAGTTTAAAGCATGTTTGCAATTGAATAAATGTT
>JAUPMG010155814.1:0-10921 GCA_031762675.1 Pachysandra terminalis | reverse complement strand
TATATATTATATATATATATATTATATATATATATATATATATATTTTTTTTTTTAAATTTCAGATTCAATATTGATTATTTAAGAAATAAATGAACTAAATTTTTATTATAGAAATTGAATAAATCAACTATGTTTTTATCTCTGATTTTTCTAAATAAATTTGGACTAGTTATGCATAACATATAAATTTCTTTTACAATAATATGTAATTTTAATTAATTTTTTGAAATAAAAAAATAAAAAATATAAAGTTTTGTAGAAAAATCAAAGTAACGACACCCGTCAATAAGATTGGGTGTTGTTACACAACATGTATTTATTTTGAGTTCATTTGGTTAAATTTTTGTAATAATCTTTGTTTTTTAATTAATTTTTCTTGTAATAAATATATATATTTTTGAAAAATCAAAGTAACAACACCCATCGATAGATCGGATGTTGTTACACAACATATAATAATATCAGTTCATTTGATTCATTTTCTATATGTAGAACATGAAAAATAGAGATTTACCTCAAGTCGGCTCAAGAATGCTCTTCCAACAAACCAACCGAATCCTTAAATCTTCAAAAAGCTTGTTGTAGAGTGTTTTTAATCTTAAGAAACAAGAAGAAACACAAGAAAATAGTGTTTTTACACCATTTTTTTAAAAAAACAGTGGAGAGAAAAGGAATTCCGTGTTTTCATACTCTTAAAGGGGGAAATCTACTTAAGTTTCGGTGAAATTTTCCCCCATTTAGCCGAAATTTTGGTGACATATAGGCTCCGTTTGTTTCGACGTAAAATGTTTTCACATGGAAAATATTTTACAATGTAAAATGTTTTCAGGAAAGTTAGAATTTTTCAGTTGTTTGGTTGGAAGTTATAAAATAGTGGAAAATCAGTACTTTTCACTTTTTTATGTTTGAAGTACATGAAAAAATCACAGAAAATGACTTGCAACTTGCTATCATCTGTTTTTGTCAGTCCAAACCCGCTAAAATACCCGATAGGTTTGAACGGGTTGGCTTGTTGGATCGGATTTTGTCGTCTCTTTGATGGTGCTCTAGTGGGTAATATTGCCGTTATGATTGGTACGTTGTAATGGTGGTACTGGTGGTACAGCAATTTGGTGGTCCTATTGTTGTTGGAACTGATGGTTATTTTGTCAGTGCCAACAGTAGTGTTGCCACCACAAAATGGTTGTGGAGATGGTGGTGACGTTACCACTCGAAATGATAGTGGTGGCAGTGATGATATGATAGTAGTACCATTGTTATACGTGATAGACATGTTGTAAATAATGGTATGCCACCACCAAAAGTGGTGGTGGTTCAACCACCAGAGTTGGTGGTGGTAGTGGTGGTGCACCGTTGCTAGAAGTGATGGTGGCAACGATAATGTGGTGGTGATGAACATGTTATATGTGACGGTGTGCAACCATCAAAGGTGTTAGTGGTGGTGCAATCACCGAAGGTGGTAGTGATGTAACCAAAGGTGGTTACACTTATTGGTGATGACTTCGATAAAACAAAACGAAAACTTCAGTGGTGTTGAGTCAACTCAATCTTGATTTTTTGAAAAATGACATTCAGAATTTTGAACGGTATGTCATTTTCCAGAAAATTGCCTCATTTTTGGAAAATCAAACACACGTGGATATCATTTTGCATTGAAACAAACACTTAGAAACTACATTTTCTGCTGAACATGTTTTCCATATCATATTTTACATTAAAACAAAAGGAGCCATAGCGATATTTAACCGAAATGGGGGAAAAGGAGAAATTCAGTGAATTCCCCCAAAATTTCATATCACTGGGGACCAATTTGACGAAATTTAAAACGCTGATTAAACCATTGGTTGTGCTAAGTTGAATATTCAATGGAAATTTCCACTACCTTCTCTTCTTCCCTTTGGATAATTGCAATAAAATAATAAAGGGTGAGGCCCATGTACACTCTATACGAGATTAATGGATAGATAATGCTAGTTCAATATATACATCGTGATAGATGTAAAAGTTAAAGATTCCAGTTGGAGCAGAAAGAAGCAAAAGACCAATCCAAAAAACTTTCTAATGACTCTTGATCAATGGAAGAGTGACTTGAATACCGGCCTGTCAACAACATCCACTTGAGGCCTTGTTATGAAAATGCTGTTGTTTCTCTCCTTCCAGAAGCTCCAAAGAACTTTAAATAGCAACATTCTCTGTGACATAAATTTTTTCTTGGATAAGACTTGTCAACCCGCTAACTATGAGGTCCAACAGCTTGTTGGGCATACAGACACCATGATATTGAAAACCTCCTCATGTTGCTGTATTAGATTTTATGAGCAAAAAGACAATGAATTAGCAAGTGATCTGATGATTTACTGTCACATCTGCACTTTGTGCATTTGTTGGACAGATTTCAGTCCCTACTAGTGAGGTAATCCACTACGAGTTTCTTGTCTAATAAATCTACCTGGATAAATATGGTTAAATCAACTCACCCTGTAATGATTCAATTCCCTTCCCTCTCATCACCAGTAGAAGGCTTCACTGTAAAGCCTCTCTCTTGCTCCAGATCTTAGTGTATTGTTGCTCCTCCCATGGCTGAATTTCCTTTCCAAGCTAACCTAGAAGTTGTGCAAGATAGTGAAATCCCAATCATACAGAAGCCTTTTGAAATCTGAAACTCCAAATTACTGTAGTGTCTGTCTACGCATCTAACTAGCCACCAGTGCATCTTTGTCATCTGCAAGTGAAGAAGTTGTGGGAAAGACGATTTCTCTACTCTTGTGAGTTTCATTTCTCAGAATGAATCTATATCACGATGCAATGAATTAATTTTGTCCATAATTTGTGCTAATTAAGTGTATGATGGCTGCTTCTATTTTGTTTTACCACTTTGAATATTTTCTTTGCTGACCATAGAACTGTGTTACTTTGTCTAATATTATATCTCTATTAAATAGAGCTTATGTTGTTTTTATGATCAGTTAGATATAATATGCTCCTGCTATATTTGGTAAACATTTTTCTCAAAAGAAAAAAAATTAGCAAAAAGGACACTGGTGGATATTCTTGTCTTTGATTTTTGTTTGTTTGTTTGTGTAGTAACTATAAATTTGTGATTTTATTGCTGTTAACAAGGTTGAGTGGAGATTGCATTGTGTTTTTCTATCAGTTTGGTTTAATGCTCCTGTTATGTTTAGTAAACATTCTGCTCAAAAGGAGAAGATAAATGGAAAAAAGATATTGTAAAAATGGAAAAAATATATTGTATATCCATTCTTGTCTTTGGTAGGTAGCTTAACTGTCACATCCCAAACTTAAAGAAATTCACGTGGGAATCCTTTAGGTTTGAAATATGACTCTCACCCCAATTCACATCGGGATTGGAAATAATATAGAGCCAAACCATACGGAATAATATTAAAACTTATAAAGTAATCTTTACTGAAAATAATCAAGTAAAAGCTAAGTCTATTACATCCAAAACAACTAAATAAATCACAGCAGAAAACAAGTAAGAATATCCTATTCTCATGCTTTTAATCAAATCCCTATTAACTAACCTATCTAATAATCAATTACACAAATCTAAGTAAATAAACCCTATTATAGATTCTACTGAAAATAAACAAACAGATCCTAATTATAGTTAATGTCTTCATCTTTGACTTGGTCTCCATCTTGATCATCATGGTCTTGCTATCCATTAACTAAAGATCCTGAAATGGTTATGCTCAAAGGCGTCAGCTACACTTAGCTCAGTAAATAAGTCAATTAAACCATATTTTAGATTTGGAATAGGGTCAAAGTCACTCTCCAATGATAATCCATAGACTAAACAACAATGATATGCAATAATATGAAATATGATATGATCATAAGATATGCAATGTGAATGCAACGTGCTGGTTTAGTTATTAATGAATGCAATGCATGCTCATGCAACAATGAATGTGTAATCACCAAGTGTGATTCATGCAAAAACATATGTTTTGCAAATATGCATGTTGTTTAGAATTCGAGTAATGTATGCCCCACACTAGACCAATCAATTATTGAACAAGATGTCGTAATGAACCATCCCCCGCATACACGGCCACTCTCAGGAAGATATTCTATGTGCGCATCATAGTTTTAAGGGGCTTCGACCAAGAGGGCACAATTCCCCCACTTATTTTTCGGTCACAGGTAATAATCAAGGGATCAAAAATATGAACTAATCTCAGTGAGCTATACACTAACCGAATGCCAACGGAATTTCACTCGGCATCCGTTATGTATAATAATACGCTATTGAGATGAAGATAATGTGGTATATTGGGATCATGACTCCCTCAACCTATGCAAATCAGTCCATCCGGGACTTCCTCACTATATCATGATGTCCAAATCATGATAACACTTAGTCAGATCAGAATCTTCAACTGATGTGAAGATTTGAAGGTATAGTCAAGCACATGACCAGTAATATGATCATTTAATGCAATAAGGTTTATGCTGTGCAGTGTAGTGTAAGTGCACATTAACTAAACATTCAATAAGTGTACAAAAGTGAAATAAGTCTAAGTAATCAATATGAATATATAGAACATGGTATATGCCTCATGGTGTTCAATTTAATTCAATCATGATAATCATATGATAGAACATATAAAATTAGTCAATCAATCCAGTCATTAATCCAAACATGTCATAAAATCATTATAATCATCATATAGTCAATTAGAATTAATTAAGAAGTCAAATCAATGCATAACAAACAACAATCAATAAGGCAAGGACTGACCGGCAGGCTAACCGGCACACCGGTTGGCCACCGGCAGTCTAGGCAGGGACTCAATTTCAAATACACAGTTCACTAGACCTACTGGCAGGCTAACCGGTACACCGGTTGGCCACTGGTAGTCTAGACAGAAACACACACTGAGCAACACCGTGGTCTGGTAGGCTAACTGGCACACCGGTAGCCTAAGCAGTGCCACCAACAACACCTGGAGTATCCGGCAGTCTAACCTGTACACCGGTAGGCTGTCGGATGCCTCCCTGGGTTCACCGGTAGGCTAACCGGCACACCGGTAGCTCTTTAATTATCTAATCTAGTTCCTTATTAGTTTAGGATTAGCTCTTTAATTATCTTAATTGATCCTAGTCGTTTAAGATAGTTTATTTAAATTATGGCCTTTAGATCTCAGTTCCTACTTGTTGTTAAATTAATATCTATCTTCTTTTAATTACCAAGTCCTATCCCAATTAGAATCTTTATTATCCTTATTAGTATCCTAGTCTTACTTGAACTAGTCTTTAATTATCTTATTTAATGTGGAATCCTAATACAACTAGTATGCTTCATTCTTAAGCTGTTTGGGACTCCTAATTAAACTCTAACTTAAGTTTCTAGAAGGTATTTATTAAAAACGAATTGGATTATGTTTTAAGTTTGATTTGTTGGATTGGGCCTTAAGAGTAACTTTAGCCCATTAATCTAATTAATTAATTAAGGTCTATTCTTAATCACTTAAGCCCAATTAAAGTTTATAAGCCCAATTCCTTATAATTAAGCCCAAGACTAGTTAATTAAGCTCAACACTTAATTAATTAAGCCTTAAACAATATATTATGTTTTGATGTGTGATCATACAAGGTCTTCATATGATAATATAGATTAAGACATGTATATAGTTATTATATTACTGTTGTACCCTTATAAATAAAAAAATAATTTTTTTTTTCAATTTCAATTTTTTTCGTGTTGTTACATTAACTTCTTCTTTCCACTCCTTGATTGTGCAGGTCTTTATTTTGTTCTCGATAATAATTTCATCACTGTTTGAGGTCCTTGCCTTGGTGCTACTCAAAGGTATAAATCATTTATTAGTTTCAAATTACGCCGTTCTAACTTTTTATGGGTTTGCCTCGTAGTCTCTTTAGTACTATCTTAGATCTAAATGGCCTCCTAGTTGTTAATATACCTTTATAATCAATTATTGTGTTCATAACATTTTCTTTGGTCTTACATTTCTCAGTTCTTCATCAAAAGAAAAAATATCATGTGCTGTTGTTGTTGTTTTTGTTATTGTTGTATTTCTTCTAACTTGGAATAAGTATTTGTATGAGGTGTTTGAAAAATGGAGAATCAGTAGATCATCTTTTCCTTTCATGTGAATATGTTCGTAAGATTTGGTACTATTTTGTCCGGATCATTGGTGTGGATTGGGCTCCTCTGAGGCACGTGAGGGAGTTGCTTGAGCAGTGGGATTTTCATGTGTTGGGGAAAAAGGGATGGATTCTGTACACGGTCCTTTTCTTCTCCATCCTTTGGGAGATCTGGGTCGAATGTAACAAAAGAATATTTGAGGGCTTTTGGAGGAGTTCTTGTTGGCTTATTGACTCTATTAAGGGGATGACGGCTGCATGGACTGGGTGCTTCCTGAATTCAAGGAACTTTCCTCCTCGGAAGTTATCAGATGTTGGGGATCCAAAGTTTTGATGTAGTTTTGTTGTGGGGTGGAAGAGGTGTCTTAGATTGGGTCTTCTTTATCTTTTCGGTGTTTTTAGATGGGGATCTCTTTGATCTCTGTTTTTTCTGTATCTATTTTTTTTGGGTGGAAGGTGTTTTCCCTGTCTTGGGGAACCTTATTCTCCTCTTGCTTGTTGTATATTCTTTCCTCTATCTTAATATATATTCTTCATTATTGATAAAAAAAAAAAAAAGTATTTGAGGACAGGTAGACTGGTGAGACACTAGACCCTGGTATGACCCGATTTTGTTACGTGACAGATGAGCTGTCAATACTCCACTTGTGCACATGATCCTTTTCATTTACCAATATTTTTCCCGAGCTCTTTTTCCACGTGGTAAAAATGTAGTACCTTATTCTAATGCCATCTCGCTGAAAACTATAGTAAGTGTTAAAAAATTCAGCTTTTGTTAATTGATATGATAAAAATCCAATTCAAGGATATGAATTGGGCTTGCATGAGTGGAATTGTTGACATGGCCTGTCAAGAATAACAGGCCATCAGTATCGGGTTGATGCAATGTGGAATCATGAATAACCGCCATGGCCAGGCGCTGGAAACACTACTCAATCCTGCAGTCCAGGTTGGATTTCTTTCTTTTATTTCTTGGAGGGAGGTCTTGGTTGATCAGAAAGGAAGATTGGAATGGTTAATGAGGTGAGGTAGGACAGTGAGTTGACATATGAGGTCAATCCTGTAATGAACTATAAAATTGATTATCGGATTAGATAATTATTGTGATCTGAACATGTCAGTTTTGGTGATGGAGATATTTTGAGTGATGATGGGCCTGGTTGTCTGAGATTCCCACCCTTGAATTTGCACCATGTACTGGTATGCTGTTGATAGGCTTTTTGTGTGATCTAAGCTTGGGTACTTTGGCTTTTCTATATTCAAGTATATATGGGGCCTTAAATTTGCATCTAAATTGATTATGTAGATTAGTTTACTACTAACTACTAAGGGCTTTTCTTTTTTTTATGTGGTGTGGAATTTGCAATCATTTTTCCTTGTAAATGATTCTTTACAAATTCTAGTTTTTATTATTTGTGTACCCATAGATTGAAGATTTTTCTCTTGATAAAAATTCATGATGTTTGTGCAGATCCCACCTTAAACGTGCTAGCATCTGGACCCTATGGCCTTATATTTTCCTCATTTGTACCTTTTTATTTCGACATTCCAGTATCAACACGGTTTCATGTATTTGGTATCCACTTCTCTGACAAGTCTTTCATATATTTAGCTGGCCTTCAGGTAAATTTTAATTTTGGAATCATGTCATTATTTATTTTGTCTTTTTCCTTTTATTTTTTCCTCTTGATTTTGACGAGTGAGCCAGGACCAAACATAACTGTTTTCTTCCTAGGACTTCCATCCCCTTGCAAATCTAATTTTAGTTTCTGTCTTGCAGCTTCTTTTCTCATCTTGGAAGAAATCTATTTTACCAGGCATATGTGGTGTCCTTGCTGGTTCTTTATACCGCTTGAATGTTTTTGGTATCCGCAGGATGAAGGTTACTCTTTGATTGCCTTTTGTTTTTCCTGCTTTTTGTCTCCATTATTTTTCATGTTTGCATGCCCACTTGCTCACGCCACAACTTCAATTATGGGTATTAATGGAATCTTAGTGACCTAGACAACTGCTTTACCTTACTTGGGTCTACATCAACTACATAAGGGACAACACAGGTGCTGGCTATGACCTGCTTGCCAAGTGTTATTGTGCACTGTTAGAACAGGCGAGTGGGCCTCACGGCCTATAAGCCCTTTTTCCTTTATCTTATTTATTCTCTTGTGTAATGTTTTTCCTAATACTTGTTAATATATAAGTGTTCTCTCTAATTGAGATGAGTACATTTTGGTGCTACAACATGGTATCAGAGCAAAAAAAAAAAAAACCTAACCCTATTTTTTTTTCTTTCTCGTCACGCTGCTGCCGTCGATGTCTTCTTCTCCTCTTCTCGTCGGCGGCAGCCTCTTGGCCTCCTTTCTCTCTTCTTTCTTCTTCCCTTCTCCTTCTCCTTTCTTCTTCTTTCTTCTTTTTCTCCTTTCGTTTTCATCTGCTGCTCGCCACCCTTTGCAAATCTTGAGGTAGCGATCTCCCTACCTCTCGATTTTTTCTGTTCATGTGATTCGCTACCTCCATTGGTGATTTTTGGGTATTTTTGGTTGCTGATGAGACTCTTTTAGAGTCGTTTGTGGCCTGATTCATGGACATCTACGTTTGAAGGTGTGATGAGATTTATTATCGCGGAGATTTTTTCTGCCTACCGGAAGGGTGGCTGTTGATTGCGATTGGTGCGTGGAGGGGTGCGAATTCCCTTTATCGTCTTCCGTTTGGTGAGATTTTCCTGTTGCTGTTTTTATTTCTTTGCATTGTGGGATTATCATGAGCACATCCGATCAGAATCTGGTGGAACCTAAACCGGTTATTTCTGAAATTGTATCTTCATCTACGCGTCTCACTGATCAACGCTTAGATGGGAACAATTTTCAACACTGGCGCAAGATTATTTTATTTGCCATTCGTGGCATGGATAAGGAGGAGCATCTTATGGAGATTTCTCCAGATCCAAGAACCAATCCGGCGGGTGCAAAAATCTGGTTACGGGAGGATGCTAAATTGTATAATCAGCTGATCAACTCTATGGATCCTAAAGTGTCTGTTTTGGTGACCCATTGCGATACAGTTAAGGAGTTGTGGGAATACCTTATGGTATTGTATTCTGGCAAAGACGATCTGAATCGTCTTTATGATGTATCTTTTTCCTTCTTTCGGTCAGAGTAGGGCGATATCCCGGTTAGTGAGTATTTTACTGCTTTTAAGAATGTATATGAAGAGCTGAATGTGCTGATGCCGTTGACTTCAGATGTGAACCAGATGAGACAGCAGCGAGAGCAACTGGCTGACATGGCTTTTCTGTGTGGGTTGAGATCAGAGTTTGACCCTACTAGATCCCAGATTCTTACCAGTCAGTGAAGACTCTTCATTGACTGAGGTTTACTCTCGGGTACTTCGCTCCGTCCGCTCTGCCCCTAGTACTATAAAGATGAGTGATCGCGCCACCTTGGCCAGTCAAGTCCCGTCTGGAAGACGTGGTGGTAGAGAGGGAGGTCGTGGCGGGCGTGGGGGTTGTGGGCCCGATGGGAGGATTATATGCTTTCACTGTGGTTGAGTTGGTCACACGCATGACAAATGCTAGAAATTACATGGCAAACCTCCTACTTCTCGGTCTGCTCATATCATTTTTGGATCTGTTCAGGACACATCTACAGGGGTACCGGTGCTTCCCGATGACGGTAGTATCCATCTCACAGCCGATGAGTATTCTCGGTTACTGGCCAATCACTCGTTCATGTCTGCGACTGTGGCTCAGACCGGATCGTCCTCTTCTGCATACATATCTGCATCTCCCAGGACTTGGGTGATTGACTCTGGAGCCTCGGATCATATGACAGGGTGCACAGATACTTTATACACATATTCTCCCTCGACATCTCATCCCGACGTCAGAGTGGCGATGGGTCTTTTGTGGCTGTCAAAGGGATTGGTACTGCTATTCTTACTCCCACTATACGATTATCCTTTGTTCTGTATTTTCCTAATTTGCTGTTTAATCTATTGTCTGTGAGTGCTCTTACGAAAAAGCTTGACTGCCTGGCTATTTTTTACATTGATCATTGTGTGTTTCAGGATCGTTTGACGAGGCAGATGATTGGTTGGGGGCGTCGCACGTCAGGTCTCTACGTGCTGGAAGAGGGACGAAATTTTGTAGCATGTTCCAGCTTGTCTCTCACCCTTTGGACCTCGACGTTCAACTTGGCCATCTTGCACTTCCAAGTTTGAAGCATCTGTGTCTGTCTTTGGTATCGTTACCAGAATTATTTTGTGAGTCGAGTCAGTTTGCGAAACATCATCGCAGGTCCTATGTCTCGAGTCCAAATAAACGAGCATGTGCTCCATTTGAGTTGGTCCATTCCGATATTTGAAGTCCATGTCCAGTCTTGTCAAAAATTGGTTACCGTTATTTTGTAACCTTTGTGGATGACTATTCTAGAGCCACTTTTATGCTGAAATACAGACTCAGTTTTCTGTCCCAATTCTTGTATTACGTAGTGATAATCTCGTGAGTATTTATCTGGTCATTTTGTCTCTTTCATGACCGCTCAAGGCATTATTCACCAATCATCTTGTACAGATACCTCCCAACAGAATGGTGTGGCTGAACTTAAGAATCGCCACCTTATAGAAGTAGCACGAGCCCTTATGTTCCATATGAAGGTACCCAAAGTGTTCTGGGGTGATGCAGTTCTTACAACAACATACTTGATAAATTAAATGCCTTCATTTGTTCTTCAGGGAGAGATCCCTCATCGTGTTCTGCATCCAAGTCAGCCCTTACATTCTCTTCCCGT
>JAUPMG010155803.1:0-10922 GCA_031762675.1 Pachysandra terminalis | reverse complement strand
ATATATATATATATATATATAGAGAGAGAGAGAGAGAGAGAGAGAGAGAGAGAGAGAGAGAGAGAGAGAGAGAGTCATAATTCAGATAAATATTTTCTTTTCCATTGTTTTCCGGCGATTCAAACAGAGCCTATATCAGAGAAATAGAGTCATAATTCAGGAAAATATTTTCTTTTCCATTGTTTTTCGGCGATTCAAACAAAGCCTTTTAGGATCTTAATTGTGATGCTTTCTGTCTGTGCATGGATTAAAATATAGAAGCAGTGCAAGAACAAAGAAACGCCTCGGCACAAGGGGTCAATTCTACAGTTGGGGAGTCTTCTCTCGCAGATGGGGCACCACTACCGAAGGACAAACCTGTAGAGAATATCAAGCCTCTAGGCTTCAACATCGAGCAAATACCTGTGGAAGAGGAACCTGGCCAAGGGACACACCCACCTTTCTTGCACACTGGATTTGACCTAGAAGGCAAGGTTGAGATCACTCTCAATGCGGAACATCAGTTCATTCCGAATTTCATCGCACAATCTCAGATGCATCAAAACAATCAACAAGACAACTCGGAATCGAAGACCTTATCTGCATTGAGGAATGTATCTGATGATGACTTATCGTTGCAGTTGCAAACATTAAGGACTTGTAATTCTTTACTCCCATAGCTTTACTTCGAATATTACAAAAATTGCTCTAACTTCAATATTGCCCCAGTGTGGGGTTGCAAATCTCGACTTAGGTTTATGGAAGAAATATATTAAGCTTAACAGGTTTAACTAGGGATTTATAATAAATTCAAGGTATAATTAAAAAATGGCCTCATATTATATCAAAACAAAATTTAGATTCAAGTATATCCAATAATGTGTCAGAATTAAATAGTTCAATAAATTTCTCACCAGGATCTTATAAACAATGAAACTTGGTCTACTGGAGACTTCAAGAGGACAGTTCTTTCTTAATTCAAGTCTTTTGATCTTTATCAATGTGGTAGTATCCTCCCTTTTTTTTTTTTTCGCAATTGACAAATCATTTTAATGCATACAAAGGCCTTCTCTTGTTATTGTTTATGGATAAAAGTCTTCGACATTCTCACAATGGACTGCCTTTTTAAAAGAAATTCTTAAGGTGTGATTTCTCTTGTTCAATTTGATGTACTTCACTATACACATTTAGCTTCGATTGTCATTTTGACGATCTTCTTTTTAGCTATCCGACTTTGCATATAAGCAGATTAATGATATCCAAATGACTAAGTCTATCAATTTCAAGGCTATTTTGAAGGGTTATTCATCGATATTTGTACATCGTCTCTCCTTTATCTGAAGAGGTATTAACTATTAACTCTTATTTTTTTACGAGTCTCTTTCAGTTCCCAAGTCCACAAATTTCATTTTTACAATATTTAATTGTGCACTATTTTCTATGATTTGTCATTAGATAAAAATGTATCCTAATTATCAAAAGTATATAAATGTGAATCAAACATTGAAATTTTATTGAGTTGAAAAGTGATTACACAAAAATGAAAGAAAAAATTCATGACAAAAATGTGTACATTTATTTCATATTAGAACCTTCTTAGAATCATCATTTCCAACGTCAAAGGTTCCAAAAGCATACACCTTGAAAATGTGGATATTGTTTCATTCTCATTCTTTATTCTCTTTTCATTCTTCGAGTTTCAATTCTCTTCTTCATCAGTCTGTTGTCATTTGCCTCATGTTGACTTATTCCTTGTTGTCCTCGATGCCATCCTTAGAAACAGGGTGTTGCCCCATTGTGCAAGTGGGAGTGTTCAATTGTGGCTGATAACTTACCCCTACTCTTGAGAAAATTATAAAGATTCCAGATGTCCCTGCCCCATTGTGAGGAGGCATTGGATTCTTGGAGATGTCATTTGCAATTGTGGGAGCGGAGGTATCAAACACTAATTTCTTAGCATCAATTAGATATTGTATTGCATGCTTTAAAGTCCAGCATCTATTAGTATCATGCCCTAGGGTGCAAAATCACACTTAAAGTTTGAATTGAAGCTTGGGCTATTTATTGCATCGGGACTTGGCTGGACTAATGTAACATATCCTCATGCAGCAAAGTAGGAAATAGATTTGATAATTTCGTAGGCACAAGAGTAAATATTCTATTCTTTCTAGCCTCACTTTTAGCAACAGGATCTTGGATGAAAGGCGATGGATTGACACATGCAGATTGAGGAGCAGTTTGTGATGACGGGATAACTAGTGGCATATCAGGTTGAATCCAATTCACTTGCCCTTCTCCTTCCTTCTTTGTCTCAGCTCTTCTTGCCCGATTTCCCACTTCTCTCTGAACAACATTCCCTAGAAAATTGGGTTGTAGACTTATCAGGTTTTGTAATGAACTGTAATCGATGATCTTTCCAACTTTAATTCCATCCTCCACTCTATCAGCCACTTGTACTAATGCAGTAAAACTAGTTGTAGTCTGACCAACTAGATAACCATAGTAGGATTGCCCCAATGCCGATTTGAATGTAGCAATCATTTCCTGCCCTAGTATAGGTGGCCTGACTTGAGCGGCTGCTTCCCTCCATCGATGAGCGTATTCGCGTATTAATTCATCTGAACTCTTTGTCATCCTCATTAAATCATACTGAGTAGGGATCATCTCTGTGTTGAACTTATATTGCGCTAACAGTGCCCCTGTCAGATCTCTTCATGTCTTAATCCGTGTGTGATCAAGGGTAGAGAACTATTTAAGTGACATGCCAGTGAGACTATACTGAAAGAGTTGAATTAGCAACTTCTCATCATCCTCGTACTGACATATTGCTCTGCAATAGAGTCTCAGATGGGAAATAGGACACCTTACACCATCATATTTCTCAAATTTCGACCATTTAAACTTGGCAGGAAGCCTCGCATGAGGATAGAAGCACATGTCTTCAAAATCAACCCCTCCAAAGGAATCAATTCTTCTAAATTAATTTAGTTCTTCCTTCATGTCATCCAATTTACCTAAGAGTTTATTTTCTAAGGTATCCCGTTCATTTGTCCTCCTAATTTCTTCTTCCTCCTCGTGGTTCATTTCAATGGGAAGATAAAAGACATGAAAGATTGTGGAGAAGGATTGGGTTGGAATTGAGGTTGTGGTTGAGGTTTAAGTGGTAGCGGTGTTGCATGATCAACATTGGGAGCTTGGGTATAATTCTGATTTTGAACCAAAATTTTCATCAAGCAAGTTAGGTTGGCTACTTAATCTTGTAATTGTTGAAAATCTTGACCTGAAACAGGAGTTCTTGTGTTGCCATTCTGTTTGATCTCAGAAGGTATGGACTCCTTATTATCCTGTCCTTTTTCGAAGCTATTTTCAGCACTTTGAGAAATGTGAGTGTCTTTTTAGAAAATGACCTTAAACAGAGAATGACAACATATTAAACTCATATAATATAGCAATGGTTATACAAATGTATGTATAAATGCAAAATGCAAATGCATGAATGAGCATGTTTTCCTATACGCTTCCAGTTAGTTCATAGTAGTCATGAATCATAATATAAACGCGGATTTAGGTTGATGAAGTGAAAATCTTCTGAAACCTTTCGGTTGATCAAAAGACCATGTCATAGAGCCTTCCTTTAGGTTGCGTCTATGATTTAGGTCGATAGAGTGAAAATAGTCCGAACCCTTTCGGTTGATCAAAAGACTATGTCATAGAGCCTTCCCCAGGTTGGGTCTATGATTTAGGTCGATATAATGAAAATAGTTCAAACCCTTTCTGTTGATCAAAAGACCATGTCATAGAACCTTCCCCAAGGTTGGGTCTATGATTTAGATCGATGGAGTGAAAATAGTCCGAACCTTTTCGGTTGATCAAAAGACCATGTCATAGAACCTTTCCCCAGGTTGGGTCTATGATTTAGGTCGATACAGTGGAAATAATCCAAACCCTTTCAATTTATCAGAAGACCATGTCATAGAACCTTCCCTCAGGTTGGGGTCTCTGATTTAGGTCGATGCAGTACAAATGCAATCCCTTAAAAGCAAGATTGATGTCATATAGGGAAAACAATATTAGAGTTTCAAGCAATGATTCTTGAATACAATGAACTTAATGGAAGAATGTTTCTAATGAATCATGACGCCCAATGACGATGATGTGAATGATGCAAATATTATGAAACGATTCATTGATTTTTTTTTCCTTTTTTTTTTTTTTTTTGAAATGATTGATTTTTTGATTGGTTTTCTTATTATTATTTTTGATTGATTTTCTTTTATATATATATATATATATATATTTATTTATTTTTTGATTTGAAATGATTGATTTTCATTGTTTTTAAATGATTGATTTTCAGTTTTTGATTTTTTTTAAACGATTGATTTTTTTTTTATTCTTTTCTAAATGATTGATGTTCGTTTTTTTAATGATTGCTTTTTATTTTTATTTTTCTCTCTCTCTCTCTCTCCCCCACTCTTTTTTTTTTAAATGATTCGCTTTTTGTGGTTAATTTTTTATTTTTCTCCTTCATTTTTTTTGAAAGGATTGGTTTTTTTTTTTAATGATTGATTCTTTTTTATTGAAATGATTGATTTTATTTCCTTTATTTATTTATTTTTTATTTTGAAATGATTAATTTTCATTGATTTTTTTATTTGAAATGCTTGATCTTCAATTTATTTATTTATTTATTATTATTTTTTTGAAATTGTTGATTTTGAAGAAAAAAAATTCCTTTTTTTTTTTTAAGGATGCATGCATACCCTAGTATAATTCATGTTATGATATGCGCATAATGTAAAATGGATGAATGTATCCATTCATGTGATGAAGATCCAACTTGTATCCATGGGTCTCACTGTGGTTAGCATTGAATCATGGATCCATGGCTAAGGCCCTAATTCATGAATGATAAGACTATGAAGTGCATATGTATGGATCCTAGGGTATACCCACCTGGGCATGACTCTAGACATGACATGGACTGACCCAACATCTAAGGATGCCCAAATTAGTACACAATTAATAATAAAAAAATTAAATTAAATATCAAATCATCATGTATTGTTACATAATGAGGGCACTTGGGTCAAAAGAAAATCCCAATCTGGGCTCCTGTCTTCTGCTCCATGGATCTGGGTCTTCTTCTGGATCTGGATCTTGGTTTTGATCTTCTTCTAGGTTTATGGGCCTAAATAAGCCCATGAAGAGAAATCTCTGCAAAATGAAAATGGGCAGGCACCCATCCTAATGCACATGGGTCATGGACCCATGGATATAGACTCTAGATGCATGAAAAGATTCCTAGGTCATGGACCCTGGACCACTGGGTAGGCTTTCCTAATGGCCTAAATGATGGACCCAAACTAGGGATAACTCAAAAATTGGACATGGACCATGGGCCTAGCCAAATTGACTCAATGATAAGTAGATTGGCTTGAAGATGAAGTGGCCTAATCATTCATTCATTCATCTAAAATGCTGTTTAATAGGCGGTTCAAAGGTTCCCTAGCCTCCTCCTATTAGGAGGATTGGTGGCTAGAGTGCATGGGATTCCCCCCGCTTTTAACGGTATCAACCGAAGTGCGTTGAGGTACTATACTCACGGGTTATTTTCTCATAGGTGGGGGTGACTTATGCAAATTGGCTATGAGTGTGTGTGTTGTGTGGTTCAAGCCAATCAATGCAAGCCATGATGCATGATTAAACCACACATTTCAATGAAATTAAATCAAACCATTCAATTGAACCATTATAACAAGATAATTTGAACCACATGAATGAAATGAATTAAATCAATAGATATTCAAATTGAACCAAATCAAACCAAGCTAAACTTGCATAATTAAATCAAGCAATTGAACCATAAAATCATGCCAAGTCAATAATAAATAAACCAAGGCATAATATATGCAATTGAACCAAAAACCATGTCAAGTTAATCAAACCACATAAAATACTAATTAAATCAAATCAAAGCAAAAATCCTAAAAATGAAACGAAATTGGCCAAACAAAATTGAACCGCGGCTCAAATCCTCTAGTCCCCAACAGATTCACTAAGCTGTGATCACCCCGGGTTGGGTGGACCCTAGGTAGATTGGGTAAAATGAAATCGCCACCATTCATCGAGTTCGGGTGTGAATGGTCACCCATTGGATTAATCAATTAATTGCAAAATTGAACCAAAATGTGAGATTAGGTCGGTTTGACCGGATTTCGGGTAAGGAGGTTTATTTGAGAGAATGAGAATGTGTTAGGCACTTGTTCTTTGCTAGTTTAAGCCGTTTCCCGGTTAAAAAATCTTTAGCCAATTAAAGAAAATTTACAATAAACGTGTTAAAATACATACATCAGAATGCTATTAAAATTATAAAAATGTGTAAAATTATGGAAAAATATAAATTAAACTAAAGACACATTAAGAAATATCATACAAAATTTTCACAATAAAATAATATTTATAACCATTTTAAATGTAATTTTTATTTTTATTTCTAAGTTTGTAAAATTAGCTTAATTTGCAAAGAATAATTTTAAAAATCATCTTACAGAAATAATTAGAATCTAAGAAATTTATTGAATAATATGGAAATGCATTTCATCAACATATAAAAATTTCAACTCAAGATTCAAATCCAAACTAGTTTAGTGAAATCCTATTTCCTAAATCATGAATACATAATTTCAGACTTTAAAAAATCATTATAACTCACACATTAAATATTTTGATATTAGTAAACTTTATTCAAGATAAAAATTAAGTCTAATTTTTGAGGAAAACTTTTTAAGTCATAATTCGAACTCTAACTATCTTAACAAAATCAAGTTTATAATTCATGAAAAACTGTGACAACAGATTTTCAGATTTGGAAATTTCATTATAATTCATACATTAATAATTTTGACATGATTCAAATTCCTTTAAGATCCAGATTGAGTCTACTTTCTGAGGAAATAAATTTTGTTCAAAATGAATATCTGTAAATTATTTTATGATTTATTGAACGAGAAAAGATCATGCATAACAATTTTATCACATATAAAAAAAATTAAAAAAAAATGAGAAATGCTCACCTATAGAGAATAGAATGACTACCCCAGTCATACGAGGATAAAGAAGAAATAAGAAATAAGGGAGGGAGAGAAAGAGATGAAGAGATAGAAGGAAGTGAATGATTCCTTCTAATGTATAGAAGTCTCAAGCATGAGCAAGTAGTCTTCTCTCTCTTCCTTCTAATCCTTCGGTTCTCCTTGTTGTTGTCTTCATGTTGTCCTGTGATTTTCGGATCCTGATTCTTTTAGATATCTTTGTTTTGTTCTGTACTAGTCCTTTTATTGCTTTGTTTTTACTTGGCCTCCAAGTAGACTTAGCCTGTAAGAAAACTTAGGCTTCAAATAGACTTAGTCTGGAAGGAATGAAGAAGATGAGTCAAAAAAGTATCTGATGCATGTAGATAACTCAAAATAGCCGAGCCAGACCGGGTTAGACGAGGTCAGACCGAGTTTGACTAGATTGGACCGGATTGGACTGGGTAGGGCCAGGTTTGACTGGATTGAATTGGGTTTGGACCGGGTCATATGACCCATTAAACCCATGGTTCATGTGATAAGCAGGTCAAGCAGGTGACACGTGGAGTTACTTAAGTCATTGATTCATCATTAGGCCCCCCTTCCTGATGAAGTGCAAGAAATAAGCTTCGTCAGGCAAACGAAAGAAGTGACCATATATCATTGTGAAGCCAAAAATCTCATGCGAAGGAACCGTTTTTTAAGTCAAAGTTAATATCTATAATTGAGGAATGCAATAAGCATAACATTCGATCGAGTGACCAGTAAAGCCGAATGTCTGAACAAAGAGATCTTTGATTCAAGTGTGAACAATATTGACTTTATGGCCATAATTCTTGAAAGAGAAATTGCTATTGATGTCCTCGAAAGAGAGACTAAGAACTCAAAGTAGGTATCCTTAAGTAAGGAAGATAACAATGCTGTAATGACAATTCCATAGGTCTTGAGTAAGAATGATGTGATCAAAAAGGAAAACGGAGCTCGGAAGCCACTGTTCCTGTAGATATTGTTCGAAGTCCCTTTCCTCAGGACTAAATGAGATTGACATAATGCATGATGCACATATGATAAAAAATGTAACCAAGTTTTTTAAGGAGGACAAACCCCTAACCATTGTCTTTTGAGGGGGACTAGCCCATAGACGAATTAACTATCTCTAGATGGTGAGCCTAAATGTAAGCATAAGCATCAACGTTTCTGATGAATAGAGAAGGTGCAAGCATAAGCTATCAACACTATTAGGAGATATTGAAGTAACCTGAAATAACCTTGCAATATATAACAATCTATACGTTGTTATCATATGATTGATTGGGGATTTATTGCAATAAATTAAAGAAGTCATTCGAATTCCACAAAATGCTCTTCAAGCCTTCGTTCACTTTCGAGATAACCCCTTTTGGTATGTTAATCTATATTCCTTCAAGGGAAGTCAGAGTAACTGCATACATCTCATAAGGTGACCAGTATATTATCGAATTATCCATATAGAGACCTTAGATTTAAGTTTCTTAGCATACAATCCGTTTTTGTGATCAATTATCCCTGTAAAGAAGAGTCATCATAGAATCCCTAAAGATTATAAGTCAAATAACCAACTTGAGTAACCTTGAATTGAACTTAGTGAAATAAGAAATAGACATGTTTCCTTCGTAATGATCTCTTAAATAAAGTGCATAAATAAGTCCCAGAAGTCTGTGCTAAGAATGTCATTCAAAAGTGACATCTTGAGATGAGAGTGTAAACATGCATTCGAAGGCCTTTCCTCTGGGGATTTCCTTCGAAGTACGATGTGAGATATCATCTGAGGGTGGTTAACCCCCTGTGTAATGATGAATTGATCATCTTGTCATCTAAGAGTGGTTAGCCCCTAGTGAATGATGAATTGACCACCTTGTGGTCGTTAGCCATGAAAAAATGACAAATTGATCATCTTGTGGTGGTTAGCCGTGAAAAAAATGACAAATTGACCATCTGGTGGTGGTTAGCCGTGAAAAAAATGACAAATTGACCATTTGGTGGTGGTTAGTCGTGAAATATGACGAATTGACCATCTTGAAGTGTTAACCATGCAAAATGACGAATTGACCATCTTGTTGTGTTAGCCGTAAATAATGACGACTTGACCATCTTGTGGTGGTTAGCCGTGAAAAATGACGAATTTACCATCTTGTGGTGGTTAGCCGTGAAAAAATGACGAATTGACCATCTTGTGGTGGTTAGCTGTGAAAAATGACGAATGCACGAGCATTCGAAAGAAAGCAATTGAATGACATTCGAAGACTATATGCCAAGAAATTAGAAGAAATAACAGTTAGAGTAAATATGCTAATATTCAAAAGGCAAAAGTCATGCATTCGAATGCTCTATCCAACAAATTTATGATTGATGGCATAAGAGTAAATATGTAACATTTCGAAAAGTAAAAAAGCTTGGTCTTATACTGATGACGTCGTCATTATTATGACACAAAACCAAAGCCTTTAATTAAAATATTCTTGTCTTTCTCTAAAAGAAAGAAGCACAAAGATCAATCCTCCTTCGATGGTAAGGTTGTTAAAGGGACACAATACTATCCCTCGAGGGTAGGCTGCTGTTCGAGGGACACAATAGTGTCCTTCGAAGCCAAGGCCTGTGAGAAGGGCTATTCGCGCGGAGGGATCCCATCAGAAGACTGTTCGCACGAAGGAGGGTGATGAGAAGGGCCATTCGTACGGAGGAAGCCCGGCCAGGGACTTCTCGCGCGATGGAGAGGGCTCGAAGAAGGCCTTCGCGCGAAAGAAGCTCACCCAGGGGCTTCCCGTGTGAAGGAGAGGGCTCGAAGAAGGCCTCCACGCGAAGGAAGCCCACCCGAGGGTTGTTCGCGCGAAGGAAGCCCACCTGGGGGCTCCTGTGCAAAGGAGAAGGCTCAAGGGAAGCCTCTGCGTGAACGAAGTCCACTCGGGGGTTGTCCACACGAAGGAGAAGGCCCGAGGGAAGGCCCCGTACGAACGAAGCCCACATGGGGACTGTCCGCGCGAACGAGAAGACCCAAGGGAAGCCTGTCAAAACCCAAACCTATGTGTCCCCTTGGGGACCCAGTGTGGTCTAGAGCTGTACCTCTCACTTCCTCGGGAAAGGGAGTGGTAGTCAATACACAGAAACTATAGCAAGAATGAATATAGTCATTCACAAGAACAGAGAATAAAAACACCTTCTATAATATTCACACGTGTAAGCAGCGGAAATACAAAATACAGTTCTAGGTTAGAAATTAGAATTCCCCTAAATACAACTCAAGTATCCGAAAAAGAATCATAGTATCCAAAAATTATCAGAGTATTCAAAAACATTTCAAAACATTGCAATGAATTACTCGAAGTAATAATCGTCTTATTCTCCATAGTCTTCTTCCTTAGCGGTACTCTCCTCGACTGTGTTCTCTTCTAAAGGTCTTGAAATGTTTGCTAAAAGCGTGAGCTATAAAGCCAGTAAGTAAATAACGTCATGAGTATACAAGATTATCCTAGAGTCCAGTCATTTCACAATACACACAGTCCACACAACAAAGAGATCATGATAAGATGAAATGCATGTGGTCAATTATTTATTATGCATGTTGTGCGCCCATTTACAGTAATCACTAAGATGAGCTAATCAAACAGTCTAGTATGCAATGGAATTTTTCAGATATGTAAAGATGGCATGTTTCCTCTTGATCCAGCCTCTATCCAGGATGTCCCACCAACGTGAATTCACCCCCGTATTAACAACTATGGAATAAGACTACTCTATGTGTACAGCATAGTTCTATGGGTTTTCAACCAAGGAAGCACAATCCCCCCACTTATTTTTGATGAAGGGTAAATTATGAGGTTTACACCAACGTGCATA
>JAUPMG010155792.1:0-10922 GCA_031762675.1 Pachysandra terminalis | reverse complement strand
GACAGAAACATTACATGCATATCATTTATGTTTGTGAATGATTATGATTGTGAATGGGAACTAGACTTCCTTATGTACGTTCATGGTGCATCATGCATTGAGTAGTTATGTAGGTCTGAGAGGACTAATATATATGATACCTAGACAAATGAGAATGGATGAGAGAACTGCATTTAGCTGTAATTGTGGTGAATTGATGCAATGTATTGCTGAGTGAATTGTAGATCATTGTATATCATTGATATTGACTTATTTCTTAGTATGCTAGTAGAATATTCGGGGTAATGTTTCAGATTATCCAAATTCAGGTAAGCATGAGTTCTTGCCTCTTCATATCCTTTTCTCTTAATACCTTCGCTGCATATATTACTGGATAGTGTTTCTGGGTAGATGCCCAAGTATTGTGGATTTACACGTGAGTTGTGTAGCTCACCCTTCGGGGATCTATTTTTCAGGTTATGCTGTGCACTCTATAGATACAAGGATGGATTGGGATAGGAAGCTCCCACACACTTACGCATATGATGGGCTGGGTAATGAATTTCACCTTATTCTGTTTACGGTTGCTCTCTTTTACTTACTTGATTACTACCTCCGGGTGAGGGGGTGAGAAGTTACCTCGCTATATTCTTGAGGTGACCCTCAAAGGGGTACACCGTAGAATCGGGTCATGAAAAAATCCATGGTCAAGAGTTAATGCTGTGCACGTGATGAGGTGTACGCTAACTAAACATTCAGGTAATAGTGTACAGGGTGTAAAAGTGAAAATTCACTGGAATCATACATCACAATCCATCATAACGAATCATAGAAAGGTGCATGCACACAGATAACTGGAACATCTTTGTGTACTGTGCCAGGTAGAACTTTAACTTTAGGTGTTGAACATCTTTGCCAACCTCTTACATCTCATCACTGCATGGATATAATTCCATGAGGAAACAGCTACTAGTATTTGACTATTCTAAGTCAACTTCCCACCTTTTATATTTCACTTTATAAATCATAGTTAAGAAATAAATGCTATACTAACAACATGGCATGTGCACAAGGCATACAAACAGAATTACATACTATCTTGTGTACAGGGTGCAATAAGATCTAGTTAGAGCTTGCATATTATTATAGATAGACATGGAACACCACAATTCAGCAAGGTATGTTATAAATCTAAATATCATGTTACAACCACAATTGCTATACAAACACATATAACAATTAATAAGTAAGCATGGTATTCATTAATTCTACACCACATAAGTATACTACCATTACTAAATTAAATTGGTTCATTCTACAGGTTCGGCGAGGTCTCGACTTAAGCTTTGACGCACTGAGATCCCTTTCGGTGACCCCCTCGGCAGACCTCACCTAAGATTCGGATGCAATTCCAGAACATGTTTTCTCGACGACCTCTTCGGTGTCAACTTTGGTGCACCGATACACTTCTCGGCGACCTCCTTAGTGAACCACTCTGAGATTCGGCGATAATTCCAGAACATACATTTTCGGTGACCATGTCGGCGCCCAAATCGGCACACCGAAGCAGATTTCGGCACCCCGAAGCTACATCGGCGACCTCTCGGCTGAAATTCAAGTTCGGTGACCTCTCGGTGGATTGAGATGTCCGCCTACAACCCAGAAATTCACGTTCCGCGACCATTTGGAGCGCCTAAGTGCTCACCGAACGTCGCGAACAGGGTAAAATCAAAGGTTTTCCCTATTATTTGCCAACACAACAATGGGTAACTTCCAACATACATCATATTACCAAGAACTACTAAGCATAACCAGAAAATCCAACATCCATGAACATGAAAGTAGAGAAAATGCATCAAATCTAGGAATCTAAGTACATTCATGAAAGTATCCACTTACCTTTGTTCGATGTTGTAAAGATTCTCATGAAATCCAAGCCTTCTCTTTCCATTTCTACTTCTCCAAGTTCCAACCAAACCCTAGCCCCCAACTCCAAAAGAATGAGAGAAAGAGATGAGATTCTCTCTTTTCTCTTCTTAAACCTAACACTAACACGTGGCATCATCTCCACCCTTCATTTCTTTGTGAACTCCATCGCACCCCTCCATTCCTCTCACTTAATCCTAACCATCTAAACTCACCATCTCCCATCCTCACCATTTAATATCAACTACCCCAACCACTTAGATCTAGACCACTCATACTCACCCACTTCAATCCAACCCTACTCCTATCCTTCATTAAAGACAAATAACAAACTACTTTAAATCAAAGCCACCTAAAAATCCTAAAATTAATCCAACCATACATCTCATTAAACACCCAAAATTTACATGTTTGCCATTCTCTCAACACAACCAAGCTGTACTACTATACAAAACAGCAGTGCTCAAATCTGACAACAAGTTTGATCGCATGGCCGGATCTGATCCGATCGGCGATCCATTCAAGGTTAACAATCAACACATGATATAAAATATAAATACATACTAATAGGAAGATTAAAGCTTCTATATTATTTTATACTCATTTTATCATTGGTTTGATTTATCAAGTTTGCACTACCTTTAAATTTATTAAGCAAAACTAATCAATTACGGATCTAAGTTTTTCCCGTGTCTCTCAGTACGAGGTTAAGGACATTAAGTGTCCTAAACTAGGTTTACTAAGTGAAAATTGAACTTATCAATTTAGACAAATTACCATCCTACCCTAGGTCCTTTATTAATATTTGTTTTACAAATTATTCAGGTTATTACAGTCTACCCCCCCTAAAAGCATTTCGCCCTCGAAATTCCTCTACCAAATAGAAAATGATGTGGGTACTTACCTAGGATATCCTGACATGATGCTCGTATCAACATTCGGTAGTACCTTCTGGTTTACTTCGTCTTATAGTTGTTGTTGTGTCGGACTGTGGTCTTCCAAGTATTGAAATCCTGATTAGGTTGTTCGTTGGGCTTGATTCCTTTCTCTCCGATGAAGCCTTTGTGTCTCAGGCCCATTTTGGTAGATTGGCCGATACAGTAGCTAGAGTCCTTGTTCCCCTAGAAGTCGGCAATCCTTCGGAAGATGTCCACATCCTCCATAATTATAGCACTTATTATTTGGGAAAATTCTTGAAGTGTAAGTTGTTCTTCGTGTTTTCGGTTTCTTCTATCTAGAGTTTCTACCCTTCTTTCGGTCTCGAGCCCCCCAAAATTGTTGTATATTCTTTTCTACCTTGCGGCGCAGTAAACCACTTCGTGGTATGTTGTGAATTCTCTCACGATCAGTCAGCTTATGATATTTGGCTTCAGTCCTTTCTCGAACTGAAAAGCTTTCTTCTCCTCCTCATCCACTGCGTATGTGGCAAATTGTGAAAACTCGGGGAACTTGGTCACATACTCCCTCCCTGACATATCTCCTTGTTCCAGCTTCATAAATGCAAGATCTTTCTTTCGTCTGATCATTTTGGGTAAATATTCAGTGTAAAAGACCTTAAAATTTATCCATGAACTGATAGGCCTAATCTCCGTTACTGACTTCCACCACATTCGAGCCTCCCCTTCCAGGACAAATATGGCACGTTGAACCATTTCCTTAACTTCAATCTTCATCGCTTCAAAGATGTGCTCTAGAGAAGTGATCCACGTTTGGGCTTCAACTGCATTAGTGGTTTCTCTAAAGACAATAGGTCCTAGCTCCTTGAACTGCTCAATACACTTGATGTACTTCTGTAATTTATATTGAACTTGTTCTTGTTGTCGTTGCATCATACTGGTCATCTGTTCCATCGCTTTAAAAACACCGGTAAGTTGTGGATTGATACTAACGCACTCCTTAGGCGAACTCATATCTATGTGTTGTTGATCTCTTCTATCTGCCATTGAATCCTTGCCCTAAGTACCTATGAAAGAGAAGTTAATAACCATTTTTCCCATGAGTCAAGTCTCATGTTGTGAGTATTTAACATTCAGAATTCAACACACAAAAACTTATGAAATATCAGCACCTTGAAAGGTTTTAAAACATCATCAAGTCAAAAACTTATGGAATTGAATGAAAACAAAAGCCTTAAGCTCTGATGGCATCTTTGTTATGCCCAAACCAGAAATCCTCGTTGGAGGTTCAGAATTTGGATTCACAACCCTCACCCCAACAAGACTGGGAATGGCAAGGCGATATCTAGCCAAGTCTGGCTAAATATATAATGAATATTAACTAATATTTAAATTTTAAGATATTAAAGGTCTTAATAAACATCCAATATGATTTCATATGTTACATGTAGCAGAATTATAACTAGTCTTGTATTTTCAAATCAATTCCTGATAATAGTTTAATTATAAGCCTTAAACGAAAATCCTAAGAAGCTTACATCTATAGGAAATAATTTATCATAGTCGCAAGAAAGTAATAAGTATGTATTAGAAATTCTTTAAGAGAACCAATAAGATAATTTACATTTAAATCCATACTATAACAATTGAAAATAAATAGTCATATTAAAATTCCATCATTAAATGAGATCTAAATAAAAGTTATACAATGGAAATTTTTATTAAAAACAATTACTATCTATTACATTACATCAATAAATAAGAATCACGGTCAAATCTTCATCCGAGTCTTCATCTCGATTTTCATCTAACGTACATGAAATTGTGGTCACTATAAAGCGTGAGCTACACCAGCCTGTAAGTATGATACCTTCAGGAATATATAAGACTATCCTAGAAATCATGCAATTCACAATACTTACAGTACATACACAAACAAATAATACTAGATGCATGAGGTCATTATATTAATTAATGCATGCAGTGCACCTATTACAAATATCACCACAAGTGAACTATGCCAATATTCTAAACTACAATGGGTCTATGTAGTTATTAAGGTAAACCGATCCACCTTTGGGTAGGCCAAGACCCAAAGATAAAATCCTTTCTGCTCTGTGATAGTGTATGATGGTTCCAGCATATTATTTCAATTTTATTATCCAGGGTGCTCACACAGAAACCACCCCCAATAAATGGACTGAATAGCAGATTATTCTTTGTGTGCAAAATGGTTTCTAGAGGTTTTGACCTAGATGACACAAGCGCCGCACCATATTTTCGATTATAGGGACAAATCCCAAGGCATCACACATAACTTCCTCAGAGAACCATACACTATTGATCAATGATCAGAGTTCATTCACATGATTCGGATATTGGGTCTTACCGCCATAAGGTGCCCTCACGAATCATCTTTCCTCATGTCTTTTGGGATCTATGCCTGAAATGCATCCTGCACCATGAGAGAACACAATCATTGGTCGATTGGGATGATCAGTCCCTCAACCACCTAAGCTAAGTCTCCTCACTTCTGTTGACTTCCAGGTCACCATATTCTCATGTAATAAATATTAATCCTCCAACTATGGATTTAAGGAAAAGGTATTACTTATAGACCAATCCATGGTCAAGAGATAAGGATGTGCATGTGATGAGGTGCACGCTAACTACACATTCAGGAAATTGTGCACAGGGTGTAAACATGACAATTCACAGGAAACATACATCACAATTCATTATAACAAATGATACAAAGGTAAATGCATAAATATAACATAGAACATCTTTGTGTACTATGCCAGGTAGAACTTTACCTTTAGGTGTTGAACATCTTTGTCAACCTCTTACATCTCATCACTGCATGGGATTTAATTCCATGAGGAAACAACTACTAGTATTTGACTATTCTAAGTCAACTTCCCACCTTCGTATATTTCACTTTATTAATCATAGTCAAGAAATAAATGCTATACTAACATTATGACATGTGCATAAGGCATACAAACCGAATTACATATTCTCTTGTGTACAGGATGCAATAGGATCTCGTTAGAGCATGCATATTACTATACATAGACAAGGAACACCACAATCAGCAAGGTATGTTATATAATCTAAATATCATGTTACAACCACAATTGCTATAAAAACACACATAACAACTAATAAGTAAGCATGGTATTCATTAATTCTACACCACATAGGCATACTACCATTATTAAATTAAATTGGTTCATTCTACAGGGTCGGCGAGGTCTTGGTGTAAGCTTTGGCGCACTGAGATCCTTTTCGGTGACCCCCCTCGGCGGACCTCACCTGAGATTCAGCGGCAATTCCTTAACATGTTCTCTCAATGACCTCTTCGGTGTCCCCTTTGGTGCACCGGTACACTTCTAGGCGAACCAATTTGAGATTCGGCGACATTTCTAGATCATACATTTTCAGCGATCATGCCAGTGCCCAAGTCGGCGCACCGAAGCATATTTTGGCACCCTGAAAGCTACATCGAAATTCTCCCTACCTAATAGAAATTGATAAGGGTACTTACCTAGGATATCTTGACATGATGCCTGTATCAAGTTTCGATTGTACCTTCAGTTTTCCTTCATCTTATTGTTGTTGCTGTGTCGGACTGTGGCCTTCCTAATACTCCATTCCTGATTAGGTTGTTCGTTGGGCTTGATTCCTTTCTCTCCGATGAAGCCTTTGTGTCTTAGGCCCATTTTGGTAGATCGACCGATACTGTAACTAGTCTTTGTTCCTATGGAAGTCGGCAATCCTTCGAAAGGTGTCCACGTCCTCCACAATTATTGCACTTCTTATTCGGTAAAATTCTTGAAGTGTTATTTGTTCTTCGTGTTTTTTGCTTTTCTTGTCTAGAGTTTCTACCCCTCTTCCGGTCTCGAGCTCCCCAAAATTCTTGTATATTCTTTTCTACCTTGCGGCGCAGTCAACCACTTTGTGGTATGTTGTGAATTCTCTCACGATCAGTCAGCTTCAGTCCTTGCTAGAACCGAAAAACTGTCTTCTCCTCCTCATCGACTGCGTATGTGGCAAATTGTGATAACTCGGTGAACTTAGCCGCATGATCCCTCATTGACATATCTCCTTGTTCTAGCTTCATAAATTCAACCTCTTTCTCTCGTCTGATCGTCTTGGGAAAATATTCAGCGTAGAAGACCTCCTTAAAATTTATCCATGAACTGACAGGCCTAATCTCCGTTACTGACTTCTACCACCTTCGAGCCTCCCCTTTCATTATAAATGCGGCGAGTCGAACCATTTCCTTAACTTCAATCTCCATCTCTTCAACGATGTGCTCTAGAGAAGTGATCCATGTTTGGGCTTCAACTGCATCAGTTGTTCCTCTAAAGACAGTAGGTCCTAGCTCCTTCAACTGCTCAATACACTTGATGTTATTCTGTAATTTATCTTGAACTTGTGCTTATTGTTGTTACATCATACTGGTCATCTGCTCCATCGCTTGAAAAACACTGGTAAGTTGTGGATTGATACTACTGTACTCCTTAGGCGAACTCATATCTATGTGTCGATCTCTTCTATCTGCCATTGAATCCTTGCCCTAGGTACCTGTGAAAGAGAAGTTAACATTCATTTTTCCCATTTGTGAAGTCTCATGTTGTGAGTATTTAACATTTAGCATTCAACACACAGAAACTTAAGAAATATCGGCACCTTGAATGCTTTCAAAACATCATCAAGTCAAAAACTTATGGAATTGATTGAAAATAGAAAACTTAAGCTCTGATTCCATCTTTTTCACGACCCAAACTCGAAATCCACATTGGATGTTAAGAATTTGGATTCGCAACCCTCACCCCAACAAGACTGGGAATGGCAAAGCTATATCTAGCCAAGTCGGGCCAAATATACAATGAATATTAACTACGATTTAAAATTTAAGATATTAATGGTCTTAATCAACATCCAACATGATTTCAGATGTTACATGTAGCGGAATTATAACTAATCTAGTATTTTCATATCAATTTCAGATAATTGTTTAATTATCTGCCCTAAACAAAAATCCTTAGAAGCTTACATCTAAAGGAAATAAGTTATCATAGTCGCAAGAAAGTAATAAATATGTATTAGAAATTCTTTAAAAGAATCCATAAGATAATTTACATATAAATCCATACTATAACAACTGAAAATAAATATTCATATTACAATTCCATCATTAAATGAAATCTAAATAAAAGTTATACAATGGAAATTTAGATTAAAAACAATTATTATCTATTACATTACATCAATAAATAAGAATCACAGTCAAATCTTCTTCCGAGTATTCGTCTCGATCTTCATCTAACGTACCTGAATTTGTGGTCGCTATATAGCTTGAGCTACACTAGCTAGTAAGTATGATACAGTCAGAAATATAAAAGACTATCCTAGAAATCATTCAATTCACAATACTTACATTCCATACACAAAGAAACAACACTATCTGGATAAGGTCAATTTCTTAATTAGGCCATGTAGTGCACCTATTACAAGTATCACCACATGTGAACTATGCAAATATTCTAAAGTACAATGGGTCTATGTAGTTATTATGGTAGACGGATCCACCTTTGGGTAGGCCAAGACCCAAAGATAAAACCCTTTTTGCTCAGTGATTGTGTATGATGGTTCCAGCATATGATTTCAATCTTACTATCCAGGGTGCTCACACAGAAACCACCCCCAATAAATGGACTGAATATCAGATTATTCAATGTGCGCAACATAGTTTCTAGGGGTTGTCACTAGAGGACACAAGCGCAACACCTTATTTTCGATCATAGGGACGAATCCCAAGGCATCACACAGAACTTCCTCAGAGAACCATACACTACTAATCAATGGTCACAGTTTACTCACATGATTCGAATATTGGGTGTTACCGCTATAGGGTGCCCTCACCAATCATCTTTCCTCATGTCTCTTGGAATCTATGCCTGAAATGCATCATGCACCAAGGGAGAACACAATCATTGGTTTATTTGGTAGATCAGTGCCTCAACCACCTAAACTAAGTCTCCTCAGTTTTGTTGACTTCCAGGTCACCATATTCTCATGTAATAAATATTAATCCTCCGACTACGGATTTAAGGACAAGGTATTTCTCATAGACCAAATCCAAAGTCAAGAGATAGTGCTATGCATGTGATGAGGTGCACACTAGCTAAACATTTAGGTAATTGTTCACACGGTGTAAACATGACAATTCACGGCAAACATACACCACAATTCATCATAACGAATCAAAGAAAGGTAAATGCTAAAAGATAACCTAAAACATCTTTGTGTACTGTGCCAGGTAGAACTTTATCTTTAGGTGTTGAACATCTTTGTCAACCTCTTACATTTTATCACTGCATGGATATAATTCCATGAGGAAACAGCTACTAGTATTTCACTATTCTAAGTCAACTTCCCACCTTTGTATATTTCACTTTATTAATCATAGTTAAGAAATAAATGCTACACTAACATCGTGACATGTGCATAAGGCATACGAACCGAATTACATACTATCTTGTGTACAGGGTGCAATAGGATCTAGGTAGAGCATGCATATTATTATTATTTATAGACATAGAACTCCACAATTCGGCAAGGTAGGTTATATAATCTAAATATCATGTTACAACCACAATTTCTATACAAACACACATAACAATTAATAAGTAAGCATGGTATTCATTAATTCTACACCACAGAAGTATACTACCATTATTAAATTAAATTGCTTCATTCTACAGGTTTGGCAAGGTCTCGGCGTAAGTTTCGGCACACTGAGATCCCTTTCGGTGACTCCCTCGGCAGACCTCAGCTGAGATTTGGCAATAATTCCTTAACATGTTTTCTCGATGACCTCTTCAGTGTCCCCTTTGGTGCACCGATACACGTTTCGACGACCTCCTCGGCGAACCACTCTGAGATTCGGCGACCATGTCGGCACCCAAGTCGGAGCACCGAAGCATATTTTGGCACTCCGAAGCTACATCGGCGACCTCTCCGCGGACATTCAAGTTCGGTGACCTCTCGGTGCAGCGAGATATCCGCCTACCACCCAGAGATTCATGTTCGGCGACCATTCGGTGCTCCTCAGTGCTCGCCGAACGTCGCGAACAAGCTAAAATCAAAGGGTTTCCCTATTATTTGGCTACACAACTCTGGGGTAACTTCCAACATACATCATATTACAAAGATCTACTAAGAATAACTCTAAAATCCAACATCCATGAACATGGCAGTAGAGTAAATGCATTAAATCTAGGAATCTAAGTACATTCAAGATAGTATCCACCTACCTTTGTTTGATGTTGTAAATATTCTCGTGAAATCCAAGACTTCTCTTTCCATTTCTACTTCTCCAAGTTCAGCTCCAAGTTCCAACCAAACCCTAGCCACTAACTCCAAAAGAATGAGAGAAATAGATGAGATTCTCTCTTTTCTCTTCTTAAACCTAACCCTAACACGTGGCATCATATCCACCCTTCATTTCTTTGTCAACTCCATCTCACCCTTCCATTCCTCTTATCTAATCCTAACCATCAAAACTCACCATCTCTCATACTCACCATTTAATCTCAACTATCCTGACCACTTAGATCAAGACCACTCATTCTCACCCATTTCAAATCCAACCCAACACCTATCCTTCACTAAAGACAAACAACATACTACTTTAAATCTAAGCCACCTAAAAATCCTACAATTTATCCTAACCGTACACCTCATTAATTACCCAGTATTTACAGGTTTGCCATTCTCTCAACACAACCAGGCTATACTATTAAACACAAGAGCAGTACTCAAATCTCACAACAAGTTTGATCGCATGGTTGGATCTGTTCCGATCGGCGATCCATTCAAGGTTAACAATCAACACATGATATAAAATATAAATATATACTAAAAGGAAGATCAAAGCTTATATATTATTTTATTCTTATTTGATCACTAGTTTGATCTATGAAATTAACACTACCCTTAAATTTATTAAGTTAAACCAAGCAGTGTCACGCCCCAAACCCGTACCACAAATCCCTAGGTGGGATTGGTACGAATTTCGAGACGCGACCTTCGGGATTCATCACTGAA